>PNEQ01123357.1:18760-106932 GCA_003012365.1 Medauroidea extradentata
CCCCCCCCCCCCCCGCCACGAACCCACCACCAATCATAATTAGGTTATTTCTGCTATAGGTTGAAATTATCTATGTTAAAAGTTTGGTACAGGGACAATTTCTGCCGCTTGAGTTCCGGTATCGGTGAGAGATGTAAACTAAGCAATCACAGAGCTTTCGTGAACTTTAAGTTACATGACGTTGATAATTTAAAAGGTGAATTCTATTTGTTTTCTTTTTACTACTAAGTTGAATAAATTTTCTCTTTCTCAAGCCTACTTAAATTTAATTTTGCTACGGTTTTGTATTTAATTGCACCCGTTAGCGATAGCTGTGAAACTAGCGGCAAATTTTTGTGCCAAACTCTCCCATAAGAAAACACACTTTCTTTCTAGCTTGTTGTAGAATTAACTTTACTTAGAAAACTGTTATTTTAATGTTAATTGTTTGCATTTTATTTAAATTGTGTACATTTTATAGTTCCTGCTGGTACTTCTGATTCAATTAAAGCAATATTTTGTTAACGTTTAGTATTGCTCAATGTTTCTTTATTTATATGTTATGTATTTATTTACTGCCAATCCAACAAGCAAGTTCCAAATGGCTAACACTTTAAACGTGTGTAGTGAATGTATAAAATAAAAATAGTTTTCCTTATGCTTAATGTTCTGTTAACTTACGCAATTTTTTATTTTTATTTCATTATATTTAAATATACGTAACACATTATAATACGTTGTTTATATTTAAATGTTTTGAATAAAACCGGTTAGTAATATCACCGTATCATTCCTGCAGTTTTGCTAAAAACCATTTTTCTGATAAGCTTTCAAATTACCTCTAGTAAAGCATTAAATTTTTTAACTAATTTACTTTTTGAATACTTACCGAAAGTTCATTACTTCCAGCATTAATAAAAAAAATCATGCATTAATGGTGTTACATGCTCTAAGAGCTGCAAAATGTTTTCACTTCACCCTGAAAAATTCATAGCTACGTAGTCTACTTTACAGGTAATGCTTCACTAACAGTCTGTTATCGTCAAAACAAGTATCTTTCACTTTTACATTTTCAAATATAAATAGGAAACAATATACGTACACATTCTTTATACGGAAAAGACGAATTTATTTTTTAAATCTGTGGCGCCTTTATAAGTTAAGCAGCCACAAATATGCAGTATGAAAACAAACTAATTAAATGTTAATTTTTGTGTCTACGTTGAAAATAATCTCTAATACTACTTCTTTCGCAAGGCCAAACAAACGTAGTATCTAACAAAAGATACATTTTTGTGTATTTACGACAGAGTAATTTAGACGTAAAATTATTTGGGTGTTTATTTGCCGGGTGCGAAATAAATGCGCATTAATTACGGCACAGAAACGTTTAAAAATAATGTCGTATGAAACTCAGTTACACTAAAATATATATTCAGGTTCTTTTTTCCAACTAATATTAAGTTTGATTAATGTGACTCCTTGTAGTGAATTTAAATACGCGGAGAGGCTTCCGGTTTCATTCATCTGTTTATTTCTTGCGTACTTAAAAAAAAATCATTGGTAGTCTATGAACTTTAAAGTGAGCTTAGAGAACTACTGTATCAATATTAAAGTTAGTCGTCATTGCATTAATCATTATGTGTTTCATAATTTTTATATTTGTGGCTTTAATAGACTCATATGATTGCTTCGAATTCGACCGTTCGGCAGCTTTCGTACATTTTTAAATGCAATATAAATATTTCCTGATTGTTGCAGAATGTGATCGCAAATAATTGTTGTCGAGAAAATATTTATGGGTGATCACAGAAGTAATTGATTAATTATGTAATAATCATACTTACTCGAAAGGTAAAAAAAAACATTTATATGAAGCATATGTACATGGCCTACAACTTCTGTTATTTAAGCTGCCACGAACAAACTAACCTCTGCTAATTTCTTCCTATTTTCTTCTTGCTCTTCTTCGTTGATTTTCTTCAACTGATCTAGTCGTCTCTTTGCTTCTAGACGTTCCTTATCTCGCTCTCTCTCCACCTACGAACATTCAGGTGCATCTTAGAAATTGTATACAGCGATAACAGCGTTGCCGAAAGGAAGAACGTGTTAGTAAGATCGTATATTTTAAGTTAATCAGAAAAGTAAATAAAACGTTGCCACTACAAATAATAATCTACGGGGCAATGATAGTTTTACATCACATCAAAGTTGATAATCAAGATATAACTATCTCGAAAGTAGTGTCATTCGGAAAAAGCGGTGAAGAAACTACGGGTATTTACAACTTCAGTGCAGCAGTAACTACAACTGGCATTGCAAAGTGTTTCCCGTGCACTATTTCTCAAACCGCACTTCTCTCAGACGTGAACACACCTAAACACTCCATGTAGTGTTCTGGGAGTCTTTAGCAGAAATTCGAGATGTCGCCAAAATAAGGTAAACGAACCGTTGAAAAGAAAAGCAACGCCAAAGAAATATTTGTAATGTTACTCGTACGAAATACGGTGTTGATGATGGAAAAGTGAAGAATGCAGCAAACCATTCGTGAAAGAAAATGATGCGGTGAAGGCTTATGCAACTCATACTCCAAAAATATGTGGCTTTGAGTGACACCGCAGTAAAAGAGAAAAAATACGCTAACATTAAAGCGAATGAAAGAGGAAACCAACAATAGCAATAGGTGACATAAATATTTAATTTTAACGTCCGTAAATAAATATTTTGTTATTATTGGGTGACATAATAAATCCAGAGTTCACTGAAGCGACATGAAGTTCAGTAGCGGTACCTCGCGCACAGATAACAGTAGGCTATCTCTGCTTATTATCAGCTTTGTATCACCCGACTTTCCTTCAGCAATCCATCTGTATGTGTAAAATTTGACACACGAGTAACAATCCATCATTAAACATCTGTGTATATTACACCGTGAACTACCTAAGGTAATTGAGAAAACCAAATAACATCATCTCCTCAAATTCAGCGACTTGTGTTGTTGCAGCAGTTACTACCGTAGAATAACCTAATTAATAAAGATAAAGAAATTAGAGAATCTCACAGAATAGTGCACTTAAAAGGAAACTAAAACCGAGTCAGTGAGTGAGAGAGATATTTTTTTCAATGCTTAACATATCGATCGTGAAGAATGGAAACCTTCTATGCCAATTTTCAGCTTTTTTTTTTAATTTCTTGATGTTACTGCACGGAAAATTGGACGAAGTATGTTTGACATAGTGAACATATAAAATAATTTTTTTACAAAATACGTTATATTATGATAACAGCTGTGGATGTGCTCCATGCCAAATAAACAGTTTTTTTTCTATTTCCTGAGAAGTTAAAAATTTTTGGTATAGAAGGTTTTCATTCTTCACCATCGATATAAGTCTTTTGCGCTGATGAGGGGTGACATGAGGTGAGAATGGAGCAGTGTCGCAATGAAGTGGCGGGGGAAACAGGAGATCCCAGAGAAAACCCGCCGACCAACGGCATCGTCCGGCACGATTCACACATGCGAAAATCCGGGGACCGACCCCGCTGGTCATCTAACCCAGATCGCCTTGGTGGGACATGAATGGTCTGACTACCTCGGACCCCTACTACAATCAAGGAAATGTCACTCAGAAATGCATGTAAAATATTAAAGGGAAATTATAACATCAAAATTACCTGTGCCGTTTATTCAGTTATACAAATTTGTATGAAACTAAACAAACAGGACAGTAAATAATACGGAACCCAAAGAAACGCTGGCTGCTGGCCTGCATTGTCAAACAGTAGATCTAAACACACACGTTATTAAATATAAGCAGCCGTGAAGACAACTGCACTATAGGCCTAGTGATAAGCATACAGTCAACTTTGCGGTTTCCCTTAGTATCTGCGTTGCAATAACATGACACATGTATTAAACTGGACATTTTGTGTAGTTTATTAACGAGGTTGTATAAATAGCAAAGTAGTTTTTATTTGGATTTCTGTTATGTTCTTACAAAAGTGGTCTTAATTTTGCAAATTTCGTACTATTGATTTCTTGCACTGTACTGGGTAAATTAACTTAGTTTCTATATTTGGCAAGGAAATATGTTTCATAGCATAACTAATAGTTTTACACATCGTCGAGTGGTCTACTCCAAAATCATCTGACACTCCATTATGAGATTCAGTATCGCCAACATAACGTAGAAATATTTCCATGTGTTTGGAATACCTACTGTTCTTCTCCTAGAGTTGCGTCGCTATTAGTAAGATGATTGAGACACTAAGAAATCGGTACTTTCAGTTTCGAAACACAAAAACTCGTTACACCTTTATTTTTCTGTGTGATTTTCTGTTCCCCACAAGCTTAAACATCGCCATGAAGAAAGCTCTTGATTGACTAAATTTGAGTGTTGGATCTCTTTAACTCCAGTACAATAGAACTGTATTAGGCAAATGTAGTGAGTAGTTATGGCTATCTTTAATTCACACAAACGGAAGTTAAAACCTGAAATTACTGAAGACATAGAACTAGTCCCAGTTTAACTTGACTGATCCTTGCAAATTTCCGTTTACAATATTAGATGTCGTAAATGTAAAAAAGTTTAAAATTTATAAATGTATTTCATTTTCGATAGCAAGCAGGAAATCGTAACTGTATATGCCGCACAAAAATTATATAATTTTGTGATATTCCTTAGCTAGTATCAATACTATTTCGCAAGTATTACATTTGCAATGCATTTTTTGACCATTTCAATGATCGCATCTTGGTGCGAACTTAGATTCCTGAACAAACTGACGTCATAGGAAACAAACATGTGTCAAGTATAAATTATAACAGTATCATTATTTACCTACTCAATGCACGTTTATATTTACTAACAGCATGGTTGGTTTCTGGGCACAGGTTAATCGGTTAATTATTAGAATATGTCCTATACTCAATAATCTATACAAGGCCCCATGTGCTTTACAATAATATCAATAAAATTTAATAACACGAAAAAATTATTGCTTTCAAAATCAATAAATATTTCGCCTTATTGTTTTCATAACGATTTTATGAATTTTTTAAATATACATTATCATTCTGAATATACTTAAACTGTAGTTTTAAAGGCCCATAATAGATTTTGCAACGTTCTTATAGTGCAAAAGGTCATAATTTGTGATACAATATTATTGAATTACATTTTTAAAGCATATGTCTTCACGGTCTATTTAGAATTGGGATATGGACTATCATAAGATAGTTCCAATAACAGAGTTTTCTGAGATTAATTATGAGGCAATTTTGCAATTTCAAGAAGGGTAGGTCCCAGCTACTTTAAGAAGCCTTCGATGCATACAACTTTATCGTAATGGTACTGGTCCTTTGTTTATAACTTAATTTAATCACATCGAACGAAAAAAGCGTCTATTTACCTTAAACAATATGCGGTACGGTTGTCCGAGTTCAAGCAATGCATTAAATGTAAATATAGACGTTTGAAATTAACTTGGCCATGTCTGATTACACTAACATCCAAAAGATTAAGAGGTGACTACGCACAAAATATTCATATGTTGTTACTTCAAACAATGTATAGTTCTTTTATCTCGAAAAAAGTAGGGGCAATTACTATGATCTAGGTCTGGTAAAAAAATAATGTAGACCACATTTAACTTTAACATAGATTGTTTTACCTTCATCACTTGTGATCAATAAATTTTTCACACAATTTTTGCCCCAGTTACAGTGAGAAAATTTTGCTACTAGTTATTGAAACACAAAGTCTGGCACATATAGCTTGATTGGCATGATACACGTGTTAAATCTTATAGTATTTAATGCAGTTCCTCTTAAAGTGCGCAGTGCAGTTCTCTCGATCGAAGTATGGCAACAGCATCTAGTGCAGTTACCTTGAACAGCATCAAGTGCAGTTACCACGTACACCATGCAGTGTTGTTTCTCGAACATTGTGATGTATACACAGAGAAAAACGTTTGCTATGGTCGACCGTGTTCTTGAAAATTATGAAACACGTGTGTAACACTTGTATCAACAAAATATTTGGTTACTTGTCAGATTTAGTTCTTCCAACACTAGGGTTTGTTCTACTGAAGCCAGCGATCCGGGTTCGATTCCCGACTGGGTAGGTCCAAGGATTTTCGTGGGAATCGTGCCGGGCGATGCCGCTGGCCGGCGAGTTTTCTAGGGGATCTCCTGTTTCCCCCACCCTTTCATTCCGGCGCTGCTCCATTCTCAACTCATGTCACACCTCACCAGCGTTAAAGTCCTCGATGTTGAGCTCTGACCAAAATATAGTACTCATACTGAATACTTAATACATAGTTCAAACAGCCAGAATGTTGTTGGATAAAATACATACTGTATTTACTTCGTCATACAGAGTTGTGTAAAAAATTTACTGCACTAAACCTTTTACTCTGTGTTCTACATCTAATAGCATGTAGTAGAGTTTCTCGAGCAGCATTAGCGCAATTATCTTTCAAATCATTTAGTGCAGTGTCATCGTACAGCAGACAGTACAGTTTTTCAAAGAGAATACAGTACAGATAACTTGAAAGCATTAATTGTAGTTACCTCGTACAGTTTGTGGTAGTCTCTTGAACATAAAAAAACGGTTATACAGTATATCGTGTGTTACAACTACCTATAAAAGCATGTATTGTAGATTCTCGAACAGCATTAGTACAGATATCTCGTATATCCTATAGTGCAATTTCATCGTCCAGCAGGCAGTGTAGTTTCTCTTATAGAATATTGTGCAGTTACCTTTAAAACAATTAATATAATTACCCCGTACAGATTGTAGCATGTTGTAGTTGCTCGAAGAATACAGTTTCAGTTATCTGCTACACGATGTACTGCAGTTACCTAGTACAGAATGTAGTGTAGTTTGTGGTGTGATGTGTGCGGTGCAGTTACCTCGAACAGAGTCTGGCGCAGATCCCTGGCCAGTGTGGACGTCTCCTGCAACAGGCGATGTTGCTCTTCTCGCTCCTTGTGCCAGGCGAGCTCCATACGCGTGCGCAGCCCTGGAATCTTGCTACGCCCACTGCTGAGGATACGGTCTTCCTCCAGCTGTCATTACATGCAACATAACAGCTATTGTATCACTTTGCATTTCCTTTCAACTACCGTCTGCATTTCTCTTACCATAATTTATTTATGATGCATGCCGTGTGTAACAGTATTATGTAGGCCATGTTTCAACTGGTAATACGAGTAAAAGGAACTTATGATTCGGTAAGTTAATGTTATAACTTTGTTTATAATTTTGTGGATAACAGAGGTGTTTATTGATACATGTATACAACCATTGATGCTGGTATGGATCAGACAGATTAACTCTGACATCGTTTGATCGATCTCTGTGTAACATGGCACATATGGGTGATTTTCACTTAAAAGGTTTTTATGCTATCCGTTTTACTCTAACTCACCAACTTGCAGCTAGACGGCGATGCAGTCATCAACTTCTACGACATTCAACCGATCGCCATGTATATTGTTATACGTTATTATTTGGAGACTGAGAATATTTTAGCGATATTTAATGTGTTGTAACTCACGACTATATAGCGTTGCAGCACACCAACTTCTATACCTATATTCCTCGCATGGCATACAGAGGTTAGAAGGAGGGAGGGGGGAGGAAGTTCGCAATTCGGCCAACAGCAATTTTTTAATATACGCTGGAAGGACAACGTTTCCCTGGTTCTGCTACTTACACGTAAATACGTTACTGATTTAGTATGGTATTACAATATGCTATGTTCAAATATTTTTACCTAAGTGAAAGTGTTAAATCTCACTCTTGGCTAGTAAACGTGTAGGTATTTCATAAAACATATTCGCATTTTGTAAAAATAAATTTGCATCAATTAAGTTAAAATCAAGGCCAATTCTGAAACTCTACGAAACATATTGAAGTGTTTTAAAATACAGCAGTAGTAAAAAAATAATTTTACTGGCTATCATATTTTATTCTAACACTCAGTTAGTTGTCTTCGCCGTGTACATAATATCGAATGTATGCTAAAATCAAACACTTCCCTCATTGTTTTTCTTTCATTTGTCGATAATGAACTAACCGTAGTTGAAATGAAAATTTGGAGTGAGAACTTTCGCTGAAAACGAGTAGACTTGTAATAATATAACAATGCAGAGCAATTTTCTGAACTTAAAACAATTGAAGGATCTTAAAGTCACAATTTTTTTCATATAATTATACATAATAAATTACGAAATATATTATGCCGAATATAATATAATGAAAACGAGCAACATTTGACGATGTTATTGAGAGTAAAAGGGATTAAATAGTTCAAGATATCTTTCAGCAGGTAGCATTCTGCATTTATCTGCGTAACACAAAAACATCGGTACGTTTGGTAGGCTTTACGCAAATGTGTGTTCAATTATTTCTAACGCTAAACTGTCCAAAATGTTAGTTTTCTTAGAAATTGAATATTCTGCTACCTACCAACAGTGTTATGCGACAAAATGTTCACACGCATTTGCTTTTTTTGCGGTTGTTTGTCGTGCAAATAAAACTTGACATGAAAACTATGTTTGCAGCTGCAATTATCCAACAAATAATTTTCGAAGTTAAAACGAAAAATCGGAAATTTCGTATTTTATAAAACAGTGGCTAGTTAAGGTCATGTGTTCACCCCATAAAGTGAGAGGATACTGTGTTAATCAGTTCAAAAAACATGCAAATTTATATTAATCAAAATCAGAGTCAACATTGTCGAATTCAAAGTACAGTTTTTACATTCACAATATATTTTCTCGTGTTCAGCTAAAATCATGACTATCATATGATTATCTGATTAATTTCAATTTAAATAAGATAATACAACTGACAACAGTGACTATGACTATATGTTATTAGAAAGAAGTTCTTTAAGTTACTGTAAAGAAATAAATAATGTTTTGTTAAGCACGGGACATTCTTAGAAATAAACTTTATAATGATTTCCATACGGACAACACGCTTCGACTTTAAAATATTGAAAAAAAGTGTAGCACAAGCGTGAAATAGGAAGCAAATAATTATGCATACCTTTTAAAAATGTATAGAAAGTAAAATTATTATGCAGTGTAATTTTTGCACTTTCTAGTGGTTTGCATGTGAATTACATTTTTGCCGGTCTTATAATTGCGTGGCTTTATGTGACTTTAATGGACGCCATTCTTTACGCATATTCAACTCATTATCGATGTGTATGATGTGCATTAAATCGTAGTGTCGTATTTCGTTGCATTGCACACGTTCCCTTTCAAATTTTTATGTGTACTGTACATTATTTATTAAGAAACTATGCGTTAAATTTTTTTTCTGTATTGCAACAAGTATCGGGTTTTAATGTTAGTTTCTTTTGACATTTCTAACAAAACAGTTTCGGTGTTTAAATTCTTGGGCTGATACAAATTAGAAATTCAAGCTAATATCAACATAAATAACATCTTAGGTTCTTTCTAATCTCTTTATATCGATCACACTACGGGCTAGGTTGCGTAAGAATGAAAATATCAAATCTTAGATATAAAAGTTTGATTTTAATAGGTCTACTTAGTATAGGTTTTTGGGGACAAAGTGAGCTTTTCTGAAAGCTTTTCTTTCAGTCAGTCTGTATGTTTACGATGCAATGTAAACATTAAAAAAATTGATTGCACAACGTCAGAGAGTTTGTTCGAGCAATGCATTAATGCGAGGTTATCTTATGCGATTTGTTGATATAATTTTGAACTTCAGCGTGCACTAGGCATTTTTCCAACAGCAGTAAGTTCCTAACCACACGGTCACGTCGCTTTGTGTTGGCATGTATTAATTCAATCTACGCAGTCAGTATGTACCTAAATAAGTGTATAATTAAAAGCTTTAAAGTAAACGAAACACAAATAGATCGACTCTATTTGGTTTCATTTGAGAATTGGTCTGTTCGAATACGAAAATACTCGGAAGAACGTTCCGAAATTCGCTGCCAACTGCACAAGTAATGAGGCAACCATTATTGATGTAGAAGTACATGACGTAACGGTTATGATTTTTTCAGATGTCGATTTCCAAATTGCTTACTTTACCTCGAACCACCCATAACAGTGCTATACATGACATTTCTTTCGCGTACCGGTTATTTTCGGTCAACCAGTCAGAAAAATGTAACAACAGCATCCATTACTTTAAACAGTACATATTGCTGGAGACCAAAAGTTTTGGCGAAATCAATTTAACCCACCTTATTTCGGTGCCTTACGTGAATATCTGCAGTTCTACTTCATGGTTATTGTAAAGATGATGGTATATCGCGAAAATGTTTTGTGCCAACATAGCCTTGATCATGTTGTAGTAAAATGGGACATTTATGATTGGGTGATGTACGTCTGACAACGCAGCTGGCTGCAGTCCAATAACAGGCATCAAATATTACAATAGCAGGATTCTTATAGGCTCAGTCATGCAGGGCAACAACTTCACATACAAACGAAAGCCAATAATCTTCTGGTAAACTGAACGCATGTTGAAACCCAGCAAACAGTCAAGTTTTCCCGCGACAAACAATCGTCTCTGCTTATTAGCTGTGTGTATTTGTGCACTGTCGTCTTTCATTTCAATGTGCCAGTCAGAAAGAGGTTAACTGCGACATCATATGTATGTTATTTGTGGATATAACTCCAGGAATCTGGGAGTTTAAACAACCAATCACTGACCACGACACAGAGCTGCAGATGTGCGCGTGAGGCACTTAAACAAAGTGATGAAAAAATATTTTCGCGAAAACTTCCTGTATCTACTCGTTGCATCGCTTCTCGTCCATGGAGGCTTTTCAATTACGTTTAAAATACACAGTCGTCCGAACAGTACTGCTCATTACTTTCAAATATTATACCAGTTATATAAGTTTATTAAATTCACTGTTTGCTTTGAAACATGGGACTGTATTGAAGTGTCATTGACAGCGTATATAATAATCAGTCACGCTAACAATAGTTACAATCTAAATTTGTGGATATGATTACAAAAAAACTCATTAGGGGTCTACTTATTAGTCAGAGACTTTACTTTAGGATTAATAACGCTTTTTAAGACTACGTCTTGATCTGTCTAAATTGTACTTATAAATACGACTTTGGAAGTGGAATATGTACAATAATACCTGCAACACTGGAATTGGTCTATACAGAGAAACAGTAGCAATTCTTTCAGTGACTGTATTTTAAATCAATGCTTTGTGTAAGGTGTACATACCAGATATTCGGAACTGTAACTATGTTCCTGAGCTTAATATTTCAGTGTCATCTAATATATGGTATTCCTCTGAGTAATGTTTCAGTTATTCACATCTCTGTTGTTATGGCAGTTCAAGGGTTTTCCATAGTTCTGTGCCTTGCCGTAAAAGGAGATGTGTTAAAATCTCGAAATAAAGATAAAATTAAATTTTATTAATTTTTTAAACACAGTCGTGTACTTTTTGACATTAAAAGTTGTGCAATAAAAATTAAAAGTGAATGTCAAACTGATATCTCTCGGCCAAGGGTTTTTGAATTCGCAGGAACTCTATTAAGAAATAACTCTGGACTTGGACAATTTATTCCTTTTCAGTTAGTGTTTCCTGTCAGGCAACATTTTTTTTACAATTTTAATACAACATTTTAAATATCACAACATGCATCATGGTTTTAATAAGCGGATGGGATTTTTATAGTCACTGGGACATAGTTTAAAGTGTGTCTTTTCTTTTATGGGGATAAACGCACTGGAAACACTTTTAATAATTACACATGAAGAAATACTTTTCGTACCACGCTACAGCCCATTAAGACAAGGTAAGTGAGATGGCCTACTTACCTCGTTCATCCTGGACTGCATCTCTGACAGCTTGACGTCCCAGGCAGACCTCTCAGAGATGAGCTCTGTCTTCAGTTTGGAACTCTCTAAGCGCGCCTCTGACAGTTCGTCCTCCATGCAGCTGATCTGCTGCTCCAGCGTCGCTATCTTTGTCTTTGTCTCCTCCGCCTGCTCGCACCAGCCCACACGTAAACACACACACACGAGTAGCAGTACACATCGTGAATTCAGGCAAACATGTTTGTAATTAACATATATCGTCACGGAATTCAGTACGTTCATTTCGTAAACCTAACGTTTTTCTCCCTTCAGCCATTCCATTGCATGCCAAGTGTGTTTAAGAATGTTTTATATCCTTCCACCTCGTTATTTTAGATTTCCTGAAGTACTTATCAATTACTTAACGTTATAAGGTGTACAATTTTCACAAAATGAAACATTTTTGGTTACGTAATTGTTGCATACTTTCTCCCAAAATCACATTTTAAGGTTTTTGTTTAGCAATTTTTAGAAATATTGCAACACATCAATGAAACATAGAAGTAAAATTTTTACAGCATTGGTTATGGAAGACATGTATAAGATTTCTACATTAAACCCCTTTTGCGTTTTCATAGGTATCAAATTTCATTTCAAATATTGCAAAATATTTTAGTGTTTACCTATATCAAATAATCGTTAACTGAATTTGCCAATTATGTCTTCAAACTTTGCAAAGTAGTATTTCGTAGAAATCGTAGTTTATATTTGATAGGTTCTTTAGTTTTTGTATAATAGTTACACGAAAACTAACAATCGTGACATATTATTATATTATTACTATAAAAAATATGAAATAAAAAATAAATTAAAATTTTGAAAATTTTACCTCATTTGGTGTTACTAATGGGCAAGAATTCCACAATAATATAAAGTAATGAAATAGAAAGTATTCATTTTCCATAAAGGATACATTTAAGATATAATCATTCGCTTCACTGCTGATCCAGAAAACAAATATTGATATAAGGAGTCATAAGAAAGAGTTAGATTTGACTGTGATCAATATGCAGGTAAATATATTGTATAATAAAACGAAGAATTCAGAATATTCAAATAGAAAATTTTAAAACAACTAAACCGAAATGCATAAAAAAGTCTGAAAAATACCCAAGACACCACAGTCAGTGCACAATATTTCATTACTTAGAAGATTACATGGATCCACCCAATGACGTCACAGGCAAAGACTAGATGTCACAATGATGACGACACAGATAAACTAAAAAAAATTTCCTTGCAGGAGTTTTTCGCGAGGTTCCAGTATCTGCCATGTGCTCCTGTCATCAGGTACACAAACAACAAGTAGATGTTGGATACAGCCAAACTCGTCTTGTTTCTTTTGTTGTTTTCTTATAGTACTGCTTGTTTTATGACGTAGCACAGCGCTTCACTGACGTATGTTCAAAATTCTATATTTTGTTTAAGCATTCATCCCCTTTTTTAACATAACACAAGTGTATTGTACACTTTGCAGAAGAATATTGTTAGTTTAGTTAGATTATTCGTTACAATAGAATATTTTATTATATATTTTTGTTTTAAACTCGTATACAGAATTCTGCAAAATTGAATGCCAATATCTTAAGGACCAATCATCACACTTAGAGGAACAAAGATTACTGTACGAACATGGGCCCGAAAACGCACCATTACTGTACAACTTGCCTCGGGACTTACTGTCCCAAAGCTGGGGGCAGGATCATCATGATGTGGAATGCTATGCTATCATCCGGTTAAACACGACTCGTCTAGTATGTAGCTGCCAATATTAGTTGCTATGGCACTCCGTTAGCAACACGACATAGCCCGCGCTATGCACTACACGTCCCGTACTGCGAAACTGTAGTGCAGAAATAGTGCATTTTCGAACCTATGCACATGTACTTATTTGTTCCTCTAATACAATTACTGCTATTCCAGAGCATTAACGTCAAATTTTGGAACACTGTGCAAAATATCTACAGTAACTGATTACTCGGAAAAAAATTAACCATTTTTGCAAAGAAAGTTCGTATAAAATATGGTGTTAAAATAAATTAAGCAAAACTGGTTGCAGCAATGACATGCGGGATTTTGCTGTATATGGTGAACATACGCAGACTCAACACATGTGCTGAACGGCCAGAACGTATTTATATTTACGTAACATAAATATTTAAATAACGTTGGTGAAAATTACTTACAGAGTAGGCTCTAAATGAGCTAGTAAAACAGTTATAATTTTTAATATAATGCATTAACCCTACGTTTCGAGTTCGAATCTCGGTGCCCACTTGTTTTGCTACTCAAAATAAGTTCACGTAAAAAGTATTCGCTCAACTTTTATTTTCCGAAAAAGTTAATTTTTGTCTACCAGTTAACATAAATACTGTAATTGTTTCATAATTTATTCCTCTTACAAGTACAAATACAAAGCTATATATTTATATTATACATACATAGACTTTGTATTTCAGCAAGAAACATCTGTTTTACAAAGTACTTCGTTGCAATTGCGTTTTTTTAAGAAAAATTTTTTGTAAAAGTAAATTTTCTTTTCTTTTGAGTCAAGAGAGATTGAAAAAAAAAAAGAAATAATGGCAATATTAAAATGAAGAAAGATAGGGAAAAGAGAAGGAAGACATTATGGAAGTTTGAAAGGTATTATACAGGGAAGGGGAAATGATTGAAAGGAATAAAAGTATGGCCATATGAAATGAAATATAGAAAAAAATGAGAAAGATTGAAAAGATGAAAAATTATGGAAACATGAAAAACAATACAGTAAAAAAGGAGAGAGTTTGAAAGAAGTAATATATGAATGTTAAAAGAGAAAGAAGATGAGGAAGATTGGAAGGAAAGAAGACGGGGAAGAAATAATGTTAATATGAAAGGAAAGATGGAGGACAGGACAAACATTGGAAAGAAGGAAGGAAGAAATGAAGAAATTATGGAACTGTGAAAGGGAAGCTGAAAGGAAATAAGAAAGATTGGAAAGTAGGAAGAAATAATGTATATATGAAAGTAGAGATGAGAGGAAAGGAGAGATATTGGAAGAAGGGCTGCTGGGATGCGCTCACCTCGTCACTGCGGACAGATCCTCGACTCCTCGGCGTCCCTGGTGACGCCCTCAGCTCTGCAATCTTGTCCTGGGCGCCCTCCAGCATGTGACGGAATGTATCACGCTCGCGTTTGAAGCGAGTCACCTGGCTCTGCAGACTCTGGATCTCCTCGCTGATGATAGCCACACGGCTGTCGTAACGCATCTTCAGCTGCGCGATCTCTGCCTTGTGGTTCTTCTCCTCCTTCACCAGCCTGCAGTACAACACCAGCAGATTGTCCCCTTACATCTCCCGTCCTAACATCTACCCAACAATTGTCGCTTATCTTTAAGGGGTCTTCTTAGTTAGGCTAAGTTCGTGTGTGTGAGGCAGGAGCGGTACGGTTCCCGTTGACCGTCGTATGGAACGAGTTATCGCCTCTCCGCGCAAGCCACTCAGCTGGCGTGGAGTGCTTAACTATTATCCTTATAAAATGGGACTTTAAACGATGTCCACGTTATTTTGTTTGTGGGCAAAATAGTTCAAAGTCTAAAGTGTGTTCCTCTAGTTGTGTTTTTCCAATCCGGTTGATATTTTTCCAGGTACGACAGTCTTGAAAAGCCATTTCTGGTCATTTTGTGGGGCACGAAAATGATGTTCCTAATTAACGTGTCGAATTTTTAAAACTACAGACATATAGTTACACGTTTTGTTCTTTTCGTAGATATACAAATGCAATGCGCGTTAAATAGTTTCATCAAAAATTGAATAGCCGTAACTCTCTGCAACGTATTTGAAGCGCAGGTGGAGAAGTACCTTAAGGACATTGGTCCCGTACAAATTAATTGTTTTATAGGCCTGTTTGTGCCAAAATGTCAGGTAATTTCCATAAATAAAGGGAAATAAAATTAGTATCCACAGTTTATTCATAATCACTCGTTTAAATCTACAAAATGGCCATGACGGTAAAGTCAAAATTAAAAATAATATAATTAACGTGTAGAAACATGATAATTCATATTGATACTGAATACTGTGGATTACACAGTTTGTATTTTTTTAATTGATGAATATGAGTAAATTTTTATATACTTACTTCGAGTCGTGACTGTTTCTGAATTTTTCAAAATTAAAGCTTTCCAAAAACGTTATAAATCGCATTGATACACTTTAATTTCATGTAAATATGATTTAGTAAGTTAATAGCTTGTTAATGCTGTCTACTCTGCAACGTCCGTTGTGAATTTGATCAGAGATTATGCAAAAATTATGAGACCTTAAACATTTTATTTGGGGGAACGAAATACCATCTGTTGTGTAAAAGTTGACCAGAGCTTAACACAAATACAAACAAGAAGTTAGCAGCGTAACAGATAAGCGTACTTTCCTCAAAGTAGATGCAACGAAACACTGTTAAAACCGTTTGCGTATATCTAGGAATATTAAATAATTATAATTTAGATGATACTTGTGCTATCTTCTGACACAGTGGACCTAAAACAATGAAATATTTTAATAATAAAGCTTATAACAATTGAATTGGCATTCTCTCTGTCCGGCAGTTCTTGACACATATGTATTAGAAATTATGTCATGTCGTAAAATCTTCCAAATTTGGTGGTGTTTATTACGAAAAACAACATGACACAAAAACTTTAAAATATAAAATCGTGGTAACTTACTTATTACAAAATGTTTTCAGAGCCTGAATAAATGTTGGAAAAGTGTCCTCAGTTACGTCTTGCCATCAAAAAAATCAAAGGACAACGGTTTTTAAGAACGGAATACGGTATGAACAAAATATTCAAAACAAGTAGCTGTATTTGGTAAGGTACGTTCAAATGGAGTTACAATATATTCTGTTTGAAGGTTGTTTTAGATATCTCACGGGAAAAACTTTTGTTTCAATTTCCGTAACTATATTATAATTAATTAATTTTTATTTATTATTTATAATAATAAATAATAATATTAACAATTACTGTAATAAAAAGTCTTTATTTTCATTGTGGCGAAGTTAAGACTTTATCACCTTCTCTTACACTTAACCAAAAACTGAAGGAATAGATTACACTAAAAATTGCATACATAAAATATTATGATGAAATATTTTTGGAATGGACACGGATGCCCATATTACTTCAACCATTATAATATATACAAAAAACGAAATGATAAATAACAGTACGTATTTAAAAAATAAAAACACTAAATAATATAATTTTACATCGATATGATTACGCGAACTACATCTAACTTTAACTAATATTGGCATGTATTGAGATATAGCCTTATAAGTACATACGTATATGCACATATACAAACACATACACAAATATTAACACATACATACACCTACATACTCATACACACATACACATATGTACATGTAAAAAAAATTATAATCAACAATAAGTCAAAACACACAAAAGCATAATCTTACAGCGTGAAAAAAAATTCATTCAAGTCGTGTCACCGTTCTTCGAAATTGTATGCGTACCAAGTTTGATGAACTTCTGAAAAATGGTTATTCAGATATCTCGTGTGATCTTAAAAAGTTACAACTGTCACCATTTATATAACATGAAAAAGACATAAACAAAACGCTTAGAAGTCAAATTAATTCACTAGGTTCTAAAAATAAATTTGTTTCTTTAGATAACTCATGTAGGCATTGGTCAAATGGCCGACATTTAGAAAATAGGAATGTGTCATGATCAAAAACCTAAAACCTAAGTTACCTTCTTATGTGCTATATATAATGTGTTCAGAGTATGAAGTAATTCCGGAAAACGGTTCTTCAGATATCTCGTACGATGAAAATATTTTCAAACAGCATCTACTTTTTTTAAATTCTGATAGAAAATTAACAGAAATCGAAAAGTCAACTTAATAAACAATGTTACCGAAATTCGGAAAGAGGGAGGCCACCCTTGCTTTTTCATGAAAGGGAGAGTTTTAAAGTGTGGTTTCTTCACGGGTTAAATATCTCGATAACACTAATCATTGTGATCAGAATTGTAACTTATCCCCACGTGGTTTACGAAATTTTGGAAAAAAGAAACAATTTTAAAATTCAAGTTTTAATGGTTAACATCTCCCTTAAATAGGAGTGATAGGCGAAAAATGATTTGTGTAACTATAACTCACTTTTTATAAGGAATCACAATCTCACCATCTGTACCTGTAGTTCAGGAACATCCTGTACGACATACGACGTTTTGAAAAAAAAAAGTAAACAGAAGATAGATGAAATACGCAGAAGTTGTACCAACTTACTGAGCCACATATGTACTCCTAGTTTGAAAAAATTCGTGAACAAAAATTTTTTAACGTATCAAAATATGCTAAAAAATGACCGCCGTTTTCCAAATGTGACAATATGTCATCTTATGCTAATAATGTAAAAGTGCAGCGAATACGAAAATATGACGAAATATACAAAAATCAAGTCAGCTATGAATGTTGTATATGTGTAAACAAGTTTGATGAAATTCGGAAAAAATTACCTCAGTTATATCGTATTAGGCTAAATATATTAACATGGCCGCTACTTTATAAACACGAACACAGTATGATCCAAATACAAAACAAAAAATAAAATCAGCTTAGTATGTTGTATATGTATACTGAGTTTGAAGAAATTCGATTTAGTATTTCCTGAATTATGACATATTACGATAAAAAATATATAACATGGCCGCATTTTGCATCTATGTAGGTATACTCCATGGACATAATACACAAAAGTCGGTTAATCTTACTAGATTATTTGTAAGTACCTAATTTGATGACGTTCTAAAATACTGTTCCTTAGCATCTAGCTTGATTGAGAAATGTTAAAGTGACGACCATTCTGAAAATGCAGGTCATAAACGAAATTTACAGAAGTCAAGTTAGATTATAAAGTACTATACGTGTACGAAGTTTGATGAAATTCGTACCACTGGTTCAAAAGTTTTTAAGGGAAACACACACACACCTTCACACAAAGAGATAGGAAAGTGATATCAAATGCCTACTTTTTCCTTCGGAAAGTAGGGTAGAAATAAATATTTATGGCTCAAACACCCTTAAACAATCCCGTTCGACAGCAACTTCACTATCAATCAGCCCATAAGTCACTTTGCCTAATAATTATTAGCCTGGCAGTTTATTGGCCTAAGGTTCCAGTAGAAATGTTTCCTTCGTGAAATAATTCAACCTGAAATGTAAGTGTCCAATTTACTTACTTGCCAAGTAAGTAATGTGGCATTAATCCCATTCAGGTAAAACGTAATTTTGCTTTCACTTGCCTCGAACTAATTCTTGTATAGCAGATACTCGCCACATAAATATATATCAAATACATTTTTTAAATAGTAGAAATGGGTATATGTTTTAGGAAGTATTATTCTTATTTGATGCGATCAATCGGTAAGCAAATACATTTATTTTATGAAATATTTTAATTCACTTTGAAGTGTTTTCTACTTGGCATTTGGGCCTACTTAGGGTGTGAATGCCACATTGACACACTATTTTATAACGTATTTGGAATGTACGAAATTTTTTTCTAAATTATAATCTTGCAACTGCCGTTACCTAAGACCAGAAGATGACACCAATGCGGAAAAAGTAATTCCTATTGTAAATATTAACAGTTTCTGACTCACTGATATTTCGTAACTTGTTGCTATTTTTATTACAGGCTAACAACGACTGTCGTCATAACTTACCCGTGGTCAGATATTATTGATACGTTGTGAAAATCATCCATTATTATTAGTTTAACAAGAGACAAATTTTCAAACAAATGTTTAGGAGTAAAAAAGCTGTAATGGGTGGAAAAATCTTTGAAAAGTAATTTTCAGTGTAAGTCAGTGGCAATTTTATCTATTACAATTTGTCTCACAGAGAATAAAGCAATCAAACTATCACTGATAGGCAAAAATAACGTTTTAACCACTGTCTCATAGAACCAAAGATGTGATTTAAGTTCGAAAATGTCACATTATTTCTGAATGATACAGTTATTTCACGCTAAATTCGCTTCGTATCTAGAGAATTATCTTCGTTTGTTCAGTTTCTTGTCGCGTAGTATAAAGTTCAAGTGTAAGTTTGCGTACATTAGAAGTAGGGCTATACAAATCGACGTTGCGGACCGAGGTTTCGAAGGAGCTGCCACAGTGAACTGGGTACCTCCTGTTAAGTCGTGACTTTACCTCCTACGGCTGCCATCTTCTTACTTTTTCTCGTCAAATTTCCCATTATTGTCTAAAATATTAAAAACTCTAAAAATTAATTTTTCTCAAAATTTACCGAATTCATCTTACGCAGTGTACTTAAACAAGCAGTTCTAATCGACTTTTCTGAAAGCAGTTAGATTACCTTATTATCCTCTAGTCTGTGCGGAGGGCTTGCACTAGAAAGCAATTTTGAAATAGACGAATCTTCGACAGCTAGTTTGTCACTTCTTTTTCTAGATGATTAAATTGCCTAAGCGGGGAAGTGATGTCGTCTGTTATATTCAAATCAGACAATGTAATTTACTATTGTACAGGATGTAAGGAGACTGATACCCAAACTTGGGGAGGTGATTCCTCATGAAAAGTAATTAGATATAATATTAATGTCTCTCTAGGCAAGTGAATATTGATGGAGTTATGGGCCCTTGAAAATTGAGACTAAAATAATACTATAGCAAATTACCTTTAAAAAATGTGTGCGTTGAATTACTTCTCTGAAAGATGTGTTAATTACACTTGAGATTATAACTTGCATTTAAATCACTCTTAAAATTTTTATCTTTCATGAAAATTGAATATTTGAAAATCCAAAGGGGGTAAGTTTCAATTCTGCGAGAAATTTAGTGTTTGGATTATAAACGAGCTAAGCTGAAGCCAATGATATAATATAGGGGATATGTTTCTCTATATGCTACTGGTAGTGTTTTACGCTTGCTCAAATATGGAACTGTTTCTGTATCCACGAGGTTTGCCGTGTCTAAAAGGGCCAAGTCCTGTCACATAAAGAAAGTGCTTTGTTCCTTATCAGTGGATTATTTGGTGGGCAAGATGGCAGACACTGGTGGTTATTGGGAACCAGGTATGAGAAAAAGGAAACATGAATTAGACTGCTTCAGGGAAATCAGAAAAAAATCAGAGTTGCTTCTGGTTTAGCATACAATACAATAAAGAGGAAGGACATCTCTAATAAATATCCAAAATTACAGGTAAGGAGCATGTTACTATTAAGTGAGAGTGTTTCTACACAGCTTACATAACGTGAAATGGGTAATGTAAATACGAAATAACATTCAAATATACAGGGATGTCATATTAACTATTATGTTACAGTTTAATATAAGAAGGCATAATAGCATATTTTACTGTTGCATTAACATTTGAAAAGTTCGTGAGACATTGTTGAATTACATTTTTCATTCCAGTACCGAGCACATTTACAGTTGCAGGAATGTTTTTGACTGTTATATAATAGTGTGCCATATGTTCTCACAGGGATTTGCATACGACGTTTAGATATAATGTTGAGATTCTTGTACCAAAATACACTTTTAGGAAGATAACCATGTCTCATCAAACGAGGCTTTGTCAAAATCAGTAAAAGAAACTTTTGTAATACCAGCAGCAACATGACAATATTTATACCTACGTCTTCAAATCACAATAACTTATGGCTTAAATGCTAATAATATTTCATTGAAGGTTGGCAATTCTGTTTCAACATATGGTTTGCTTTGAGTTTAGGTGACATGCAATTGTGGACATCATTGCAAGCCTTTTATTTCAGAGCTAAGGACAGACATATTTACAAAATAATACCAGACGGATGAGAAGACACGCGTACATTCTTAATGGGACTGATAGTTGTCATTCCAGCACAACGTCAAAGAAATAGCAAGTACGCACAACCTGACGAAAGCAGACATCAGTCACATTGATGTTAGAACTCCCTAAATGTGAGGGTGGACGTAAACATATATGCAGAAAAACATTTACGTATAAATTTTATATTAAAAAAAAACAAATTGAAACTATGGCCAAAAGAAGAAACCAGGCGACAGCACATTTACAGATCACCGATGAAGGGCTAGGGGGGGGGGGGTCGCTCATAATCACAAGTACACAAATATAGCCAGGGCGATTGTTAGGAATCGCATAAATTAAATGCCAAGAAATTTGAGCCATTGCACTAGAAAACGTTCAAGTAAAGAATATCTTAGTCCAGATACTAAGGTGTGTTTACTGCTTTCAAAGGTAAGTATCCTCAAAGCACCATGACACATAAATTTTACAGAAGTTATTTCCTCAAAGATTTTCCTCACATATATTTTTGAAAACCTCGATCAGACACATCTGACACGTGATTGATTAGTTTTTGAAATAAATGGTAACCCCAAGGAATGTGCAATATCAAAGGCAAAACTGGAACTTTACCATACCGAAAAAGCTTCATCCGAAATGCAAATTGATGTTCTTTTTTTCGACACTTCCAGACAGAGATACATGCACTTTCTCTACAGTTCTTCAGCAAGTTATATTACTTCCTTCCTTCACTCACACAGATATGATTTTTACGAGGCAGCTATCTTGCTGAAATTTTGGCATCCATGAGCATGTCACTGGCGATGCAATAATGTGTGCGCGGAATGAAATTGAAGGAGGCAGGGGGGCTAATGAAATATCATCTTACTGGTTTACAGTTCTAAACAGGGTATGCCTATATCATTACAATGAAAAAAAAACAGTGTATCCGAAGTCACAACTGCTGTGCAGAAAAAAAATAACGTACTGTTATGCATGTAGCTACATGTATCTAGTTAACTTTGGGATTTTCGAAAATATTGAGCATTAATATATTATTTCTGAACATAGCCTTCTTGCGTGGGATAGAGATTTTTCACTAATAGAAGAAAGAAAAAGACGACGAAGTGTTTTGTTTCATCATGATATTCGAAAAGTAATAGAATGTACAAGGCATATCAAACCACTTCAGGTCGTAGACATGAATGAGTTCCCCTTTCTTGATTCCCAAACAGCAACAGAAAATATGATAACAGCAACAAAATTAAACAAAACAAGTGCGTCCTGGATCCGCATCACCACTCCTGAACTGGTTGAAGTATGAAGAACTCATACCGATTTGAAGCACTGGGAAACTTTTCACGTCATGAATAAAGGAACATTTTCTCATGACTTAAAAAATATTCAAATGCATGATGTTCTAACTCAAAATGGCATATCAATAGAGAAGAAGAAGGATCTTTTGAAAAGTATCCATCACATTCCTGAGGAACACGAACACAAAGAGTTCTACAGGGACATATGTGGTTAAATGTATGAAATATTGTGTTATTCACGTATGTTTAGCATATTTATGTTGTAAACCAATTTGAATACAAAATTTATTAACACTAACAATACAATAACAATACTTTCATGGTGATCTATTGTTTTATATGGGTTTGAGAAAAGACAGATTTAAGTTTATTTAAGTTTTGTGGTCATACGTGTTCGCTTGCTATTGTGACTTTAGTTGTACGCCAGAAAAGAGAGTTCTAAATTTATTTAAAATAAACTATAATAGGGCCTACAATAACTTGGTACTTAGCCTCTTTGGAATTTCCCTGTTTACATTTTAATGTTTTATTGGTGTAATATATTTCAAGACAAGTGTACGTATCACGAAAAAAAATTTTGTTTTGATTCTGTAACGTGTTGTAAACATGTGCAAACATTAATACGAAGCAGGGATTTTTAAGGTATGGACTTAGTCGTTTTCCCGCAATTCATTATTTTAACGTCACATGAGAAAATAATTGCTGTTTTTGAACAATAAAACGCATTTCCTGGAGTAAAATATTTGTATAAAGTAAGTGTAACTGTCCGTGCAGAACTAGAGTTACTTGTATTCCATTTTATCAAATAACTAAGAACTAAATTTGTGGTACTTAATTTCTTTGGAATTTCCAGTATTCAATTGGTAAAAAAGGTTGCCACTAACTTATCTTATCAAATTTATTTTACACCCGATTTTGTGAACATTTTTCGTTGTCAATTTGAGCGGTATATTGTAAAAGACAAGAGGTAACATCATAACAGATAAGCTTACTTTTCTCAAAGTAGGTGCAAATTAATCCTTAAACATGTTTACGTACGTCTAGGAATATTAAATAATAATGGATATTCTTGTGCTATCTTCTAACATCTCGAACCTTTAAAACTAAAAACTTTTGAAATTTAAGTTGAGAAATGTTAAACTGGCATTCTAACTGTCCAGCAGTTCTCCGCATTCATGCATTAGAAATTATGTGTTCTTGTTGTGAAATCTTTGAAATTGGGCGATATATATCATGGAACCTAACATGACCCAACAACTCTAAAATCATATTATCTTACTTAGTGTTCTAAGTGTGTACAGAGTCTGAAGAAACTTTAGAAATCGGTCTTCAGATATTTCATGTCATAAAAAATCGAAGAAAAACAATTTTCAGAAACTGACTAATGTATGAACAACATACATAAAACTAATGTCGCTGTGTTTGGTGAAACGTTTGGTGGTACGTGGGTAGAGATAAATTGCATTGTGTATAAATGGTTCATTTAGATGTATCAAGCGATTTTTTTTAAATTCTACATCTGTGTAACTGTTAACGCAGCATGAACAAAATACTTAACTGTCGCGTCACTTTAATCCGAACAAATGTGTGCGGAGATTGATGAAAATCTGAAAATTTGGTAATGCATATATGTCACGTGATCTAAAAATATTTAAATTAACACAATGTCGGTACTAAAAACATGGCATAAACTAAACACACAAACCTCAAATTAACTTACTATGCACTATGAGACTACTGAGTTTATTGAAAATTTTAAATATATTTCCTTAGTTATCTCGTGTAATCATAGTACATTCAAATAGCCGACATTTAGAAAATACAAATAGGGTATGAACAAAAAATTTAAAGCCTTGCGAAGTATTACGCCTGTAGCGAGTATGAAGTATTTCTGAAAATTGGTGGCCTAGATATCACGTGTAATCCATATTTGTTGAATCAGTCGCCATAAAAATGGCAAGAACTTACAATATGCCAAGTCAACTTAATAAGCACACGTTTACCAATTTTTATGAAAATCTAAACAATTTTCTTGCTGTATTTCGTGTATACGGAAAAAGTTTTAATACATACCAAGTTTAAAGTATGAACACGAAAAGATGAAATTATATAAAAGTAGAAACAGCATACTAACAAGTATATGTGTACCAACTGTGATGAAATTCGGAAAAAAAATGTTATTTAGCTAAAAATTTATAAATGTCCACCGTTTTAAAATTTTTAACACAGGATGAACGAAATAGACAAAAGATAAGTCAACTTTGGGTGTAGTGCCTATACGTATACCAAGTTTGACAAAATTCGGGTAATCGTAACTTATATACGTCATAATTTGCTTAAAATGTTAACTTGGCCGCCGTTTTAAAATATGAACGTAGTATTGCCGAAATATACAAAAGGCAAGTAACAAATAAGTATGCGTGCTCCAAGTTTAAAATAAATACGAATAATATTAATTTAGTCATGTCATATTATGCTAAAATAAAACATGTCCACCATTAAGAAAACATGAACACAGGATGAACGAAATACTGTAATATGTATCCATATTATTAGAATAGTTTCAAAAATGTTTTATATTAGCGTAATAAGTATGCTGTAATTTTGTTTCATATATTTAATGCCTCAAGTATATGTGTATGCTTAAGTTTTTAACATGCATTTAATTTATTTATGTCTATTGAAAACTTAAAACGTGTTTTATTATGTCTTCCTATGTATTAGTCCTCTGAACTTTGATATGTTCTCTTGGTATTGCTCAATTGTAAACAAGTTCGTTGATAGGATGGTGTTTGTTGTATGGTTGAACATGATGAAATAAAAATTATGAGTTAAAAGTTGTTAAAAAATTGACAGTAGAACTATTTTGTATTTCTGGAAGTAGTACTGAAATCTACACTACAATGAGATCAATAAGATGTTTCAAATATTTAAGTAATATGTACCAAGTTTACGACTTATTGAAGGTAACTATATTAGTTTTTGAACTTTCTCATCCAAAACTGAAATTAATTTATTTGCAACTGTATGATACCCAGTGGTATGACTGCAAGAGTATTGATGCTAATGAGCTGGCTGACTGAAATTTAAGTGACTGAAAAAATTTAAGATTTTTTTAAGACATCAGATTTTCCTTTAGGCACCTAACTACAAAAATAAATGTTCAGTGTGTTCACTAATTCCTACGTCCAGAGATTTATGTATGGCTGTAACTCTCCCACTAATACAGAATGTCACCAATACGCGGGGCAGAAATTGATAAATAGTGGCAATTTTCAGTTTTGGTATTTCATTTCTAGTGAATTTGGAACGGATAAAAAAAATTTAGTCACGCTAAAAAACTAGCAAGTTCTGTACAGTGTTTGATTTTGTCGTGGAAAAAGAAGACAGAGAATTGTATTTTCTCAGGAGTAATAAATTAAGTGATGCGAATTAATTATAATAATGCGAACAATCAGATACAAAACTGCATAATTCAACTATAAGCACCATATCTGCTAATTCAATTGTAGTAAATCAAGATGTGAGAGAGGAAGGAACCTGTAAAGGCACCACCACTATTTTGACAAAGGATAATGCAATCCCAACCAATGCTAGTACTTGTAGTAATGAGCAAACCGTGATCAGTATGATTACAATAATAATGCAAGAAATAAAACAAAATAATGCTAACTTTGAGACCCTTGACTTAAATTCAAATTAACTGAGAACTGATGTCAGTGCTAAATTGGACGTACTTGAATTAAATTCAAATGAGTTGTGAACTTATGTTATCGGTAAATTTGATATCCTTGAACAAAATTCAAATGAATTGAGAATTGCCATTTCACAAAATTATATCGAAAAATTATAAAATGAGTTCGCAGAAATTAATGAGTAATTAGTTGTAATGATTTCTAATGTTGACTCTAAGGTTAACAAACTCTGTGTAAAGTTAAAATATTAGTTTCACCAGGTAGAATAAACTATAATTTCTATTCAGAATTCAGTTGGTTATGTAAACTGCAAAATTGATTCTAACGCATATGTATTGACATGCAAACTGAACAATACGAGATAACAAGTATCTGAACAATTATCAACCCTAGAGACAGGTATTGCCAATGTTGAAAACCGACCTTGCACCCTACATGTTGCTAACAGACATAATACAAAATGTTGAACTAAAGTTAGAATCATTTCAGGGACACATAGACTCAAGAGTATCGCGAACTGAAAAGGCTTGTCATGAAAACACTTTAAAATTGGAAAGTGAGTTTTAGGGAGTTGATGATAAAGTAAATAATATTGACTGCCACATGGCAGACCTGATAGGTTGTGTGAGGAATGCAAGAGACAGTAACTGGTACAGAATAACAGAGATCAACTCTAATATGATAACAACATCTGTACATCCACATAGTATAGTTGATGATGTACAACTAACTTTTCTTGGCACACCTGCAGCTCACGCATCTGTTGCTCTCTTTCATCAACCTGCAAAGCAGTGATGGAGGGCCCACTTTCACCAGAAACTTGTAAAGTAATCCTGTAACTTATCTTAATAAATTAGAATAATATGCATAATTATTCAGACTCACAGATACAAACATATTGAGATGTCTAAGTCTAAGTTTGGAAGTCCACAACATTTGAATGGTAGAGTGATACAAGGTAATTTAGGGGTTACTTACATCTTGAGAAATTTGAAACTAAGTGGGGAAGAACTCTAGATGAACATTTCAATTATATGTTCGAAAGGACGAGACATCTTACTGCACCAATGGATGACTGTGAATTTATTGAAGTCATTATTTCAAAAACTCCCTTTTCACTACCAGTTGCAATAGTCCACTAGAAAAATTTCAACAATAAAAGTGATCCGACAACTGCTGCTAAAGCTGGATCAACTTGATATAGCATCCAGAAACAAACCCCAAAAAATTGACACAGACATTACAGAGAGAAATGCACCACTTTACCTGGGTGACCAGCAAAACTACCAACTAAGAGGGCATTCAACAAACTGGAGATACGGTGATTACTGCCAGAAAGAATGAAACTATCGGAAAAACAACAAATAGTATAAGATATTATACAATATCAATAACGAACATTATCAAAGTTCATCTAAGTGCATTCCAGGGTATGAGAGCAATCTAAACCAAAATCGATACAGGTAACGAAATTAACCGAGGACGCAACAGAATGCACCTTAACACCAAATACCCAATTACAGAGACCTTGCTAACGTGAAATTTTCTCAACTACCGCCTACAGTGTATGTGTGATACAAGTCAATTTGTAAATACTGGTAGTAACAATACAACAGCTGATAACAGCTATTTTCAGAGGAATGATAACCTCAAAACATTTGATAATCCTTTTGTAGAGGCTACAATCAGAAATTAAATTGAAGTGTCAACCAGTGCTGAAACAAATGTAATACATGTGCTATTACATTTACACAAATTTTTACTTGTAATGAAAATGGTCATGTAAGTACTATGTACCGAATCATGCAGTCCAATTTATTCATCTACTAGTTTCATAACATATGAATTTCTCACACATCACATCACCACCTAAGCTGTTACGGTAGATAAAGATGGAAGAAAAAACATTAATTAGAGATGAAAAAAGGAAGGAAATGCAGCAACTGTTCAAATCAAGTTTATACGCAGCATATTAAACTCTGAAGAATGTCAGTTGTTCGTGTCTATTATTAGTGAATTAGCAGATGAAGTCCGAAATGTAGGCACGAACCATTATCTCACTTAAGACTTTATAAGCAACCTAGTCTGCAAAATAAGTTTGGCTTGGAGAAATAATGCATATTTAATGACTCGGGGTTATTCAATGCAAGTGAATGAAAATAAATAAATAAATCTGATACTAAGTCACATATTTGGTAAGCATAGCTAATTTGAAATGTTAGACATGTTGGCTCACAAGAGTATGACCACTATCGTAATTGAAGATTATGTCAAGTATTTATGTCAATGGCATTATATGTTACGCGTATATTGTTGTCTACTGTGTTGCTATTGCTACGTAGTATGTCAAATTTTGATGTTGCATCGTATGTATGTTATTTGTCCTTACACATGTCTCTATTGCTATTGAACTTCTACGAGATTTAGCCAACTACACCAAAAAATTATTATTTGACTTAGCCATAGGAACTTCTGCCATTAGAAAATTAATTTTGAAACTATTTAAGAACAGTTATTTGTTCTGCCATGCCAAGAAGATTGCTTACAAACAAAAAAAGAAATATGCACTGAAAAATAGAAGAGATTCTGTTCTGCAAGGCTTCAAGCTTACAAACACATATTATTATGTAGTTCTGTCCAACTTTGTGTTGCTTCACAGTCATGCGTTAACTGGAGTCTTACAAGTAATATTTGTAGAAAGAGTTTACCTGATTTCTGTAAGTCTACAGAAAAAAGTTTTGGTATTGCTTTGTTTTTTAGCTGGTCGTCATTCATTGTCCTTATTACAATACATATCTCTACCTACTGTTGAACTTATGAAAGTTATTAGGCTATTCATATATATTTTTGCAAACGTTGTTTTGTCAATGTTGATAACGTTAAAGTTATCATGTTATATTTTCCTATGTTTCACTACTATACTGTTCGAGTAATTTTATTGGTGGATTTTGAATTGCTTATGTTTAAGGAAATCGAACATAATTGGTTTGCAACTTGTTTCCTTTTTATTAGTAATGTGAATTCAATTTACTAGTTTAAACCATTATTTTGCACTTCCGAAAAATGTTAACTTAACTTTCAGAACACTAAGAACCAATGGTTTTGACTTGTTTGACCAATTCTCTGAGTTCGTAATGAACCAGTGCTACTAAGATTCAACGTTAGTATCATCACCTATTGTCTGCAAGATTATATTGTTTAAAAAGTTATTGGCATCAGCAACATTCTAAATTAATGATGTTGATAAGATAATATGTATGTTCAGTTCAGAAAGAACTGAAATTATGTATCAAGCATTTGTGAATCTTTTGATGTAAATTGATATTGTTTTAATTGTTTTATAATGTAATGATCTTTAAGAGTTAGTAAGATAATGGACCTACAATTTTGCAAGAAGAACTTTATTTTCTTTTCACAAACTCGCCAAAAATATGGCGTAATGTTGGCTGAAATGAACCAAATTTCAGTGTTTAACGTAACTTATCATTGTATCTGTTATCGTTGCCATGAGTATTACGTTTGTATTGCGTTAATGTAGTTCATCGCAATTTAGTTTTAAATGTTACATCACTCTGAACAACAAGAGGGGCAATTCTAAGCTAGCTACGCCTACAACCAGAACGGTTACTAAATATTTTTTACAACAGTGTAATGAGTATGTAATGATTCCGTTTCCTTTATCTAATGCCCCAAGTGTATGTATATGTTTACGTTATTAACATTTATCTAAATTATTTACGCTTGTTGAAAGTTTAAACCTATATATTTTATGCTTTGCTGTGTATCAGTCTTCTGAGCTTTGATATTTTCTCGTCGTATGCAAAATTGTTAGCAAGTTTGTTGTTAAGAAGGTTTCATTGTTGAATGTGATGAAAATGTTATGACTAAAAAGTTGTTTGAGAAAAGAATTAAAAGTATAATTATATGGTCTTTCTGAAAGTTGTACTATAATATACACTACAATGAGATCAAGATGATGTTCCAGACCTAAAAGTATTATGTTTCAAGTTTATGACCTATTGAAGGCATTTACACTAGTTTTTGAACTTTATTGTCCAAAACTGAAATAATTTTATTTTTAACTAGTCTTTATCAAATCAAATAGTATTAGTTCAAGAGTTTAAATGCTAAAGAGTTGGCTGATTGAACTTCAAGTGTGGCTGAGAAAATGTAAGTTATTTGAGACATCAGCTTTTCTTTTATGCGCCCAACTTCAAAAACATATGTTCAGTGGGTTCAAAAATTCCTATGTCAAGAGGTCTGCAACCCATTAAAATATAAACATGGTCGCCATTTTGAAAATATAAACGAAGTAGGAAAGAAATACGCAAAAGTCAAGTCAACTAACCAAGTAGTATATGTGTACCAAGATTAAAATAAATTCGAATAATACTTTTGCTAAAAATATATAAACGGTCACCGTTATGAAAATATGAACACATGATGAAAGAAATACTCAAAATAAATTTCAGCTTTGTACGTAGTAGGTATATACAAAGTTTGATGAAATTCTATATAATAGTACCTTTGATACGTCATATTATATTAAAATATAAATATGACCGCAGTTTTGAAAATATGATCATAGAATCGACGAAGTACACAAAAGTTAAGTCAGCTTAATAAGCGGCATATGTGTACCGAGTTTTGTGAGTTTGGGAGAAATATTTTCGCAGATATGACATTTTAAATATATTAAAATTGCCGCTATTTCGTAACTATCCACTCTGTATGAATTAAGTACTCATAAGTCAAGTCACCATACTATGTTCTGATGATATTCTAAATTACGATCCCTTAGATATCTCGTGTTATCGAAAAAATTTAAAATGGCCTCCATTTAGGAAATATGAACATAGCACAAACGAAGTAGTCAGGTTACTTAGTAATATATGTGCACCATGTTTGAAGAAATTCGGTACACAAATTAAAACATGTCTTAGGGGGAACTCTTACGGACACACATACACACAGACTCACGTACACAGACAGGAAGATGATCTCTTAAGCCTCATTTTTTTTCAAGAAGGTACGCTAAAAGTCAGTTGTGTTGCCTAAATATTTCACACAGTTAAACATGTTCCTTGGAAACAGACAGTTTTACAAAACCTATTCGAATAAAGTTGCTAAAAAGCCATGTAGTTGTGTAAATTATTCTGAAAAGGTACAGTACATAATGGATTTGAGCTCAGGACGAACCTGCAGCATTCGAAAGAATAAAATATCTGTTTCTTCAGGTAAAAACGATTGACCAGCTTCTTCTAGATAGAGAAGATGTTACGTACATTGAGGCATTTAAGTAATTTTCTCCGATGAAACAATCCCAACAGGGCAACAATGGCATTAAGTAGACATCAATGGCCGATATGGTTTTAATAATGACCGCAATTACCCAACATAACGCTAACTTTCGCCAATTGTTAGCGTATTTCATATAAAATAATAAAAATCACTTTTATAAAATTATCGTAGTCGCATTAAATTCATGAATCTCTACCGAACATAAATTTTAATAGAACTTCTAACAGAAATACAATTCCACGACGTGTTTATAACATATAACAGGGCTGAAATTACGAACGTGAGCAGAATTCTTGCTAAATTTACAATAACTCAACTGCGTTGTCGGTTAGCAAACAAACATGACAAGATTCGAATTATAAGCTTCTGGACGACTGTAGACCATTAAATATTATTGAAGTTATTTGCTCAAACCGAAGGCAGAATGCTTACAATACATTTCATACCACTAGTCAGCACTGAATAATACAAAATCACTAACCATAAGAGTCACAAAAACATGTTTTACCTAGAAAATTCGTTCAATAAAGACTTCAAGTAAATTAATTGAACTATTAGATACCAATGCAAACGCGTGTAATAGTTGCAATTCTTTACTGCATTTTGGGCTAAGAAACTTGAATATGCCAGGAAAAATCTCAAATGTAAACTAGCCTATAAGTAAATGCTACCAGATGATCCCCTACATATTGTGCTAGCTGAATATTGTTAACCCTAATCCAAAGCAAAATTAACAAATTGTACTGTTGGTGATGAAATATTTTACATTTCAACATAAGCTACTGTCCTCTAGAACAAGCAATTTGTTCAGGGAATAGGGAAAAACAAATATTCAGCACCAGAAATAATGACAGATGCTCTGTTAAACGGTACAACAATGCGTAAGATATGGCCTGTGGAAGCTACAGTCATTTAGGTCCAGTTAAATTATATCGAAATTTTGTTCATCTCATTTGGGAAGTACGTAACAGTGACCAGTACTGTTGGATAAATAATGAAATGGCATTGGTTTGTGCAGCTTTATCCAACGTCTGATGTTTGTACAGCTTACACGCCTTATAAAGTTAAACCAAGTCAGTTCAGAAACTGTTACCGATAACAGCTTGTCAACAACTAAAGAATACCAAACATTACAGATAACTGCTTGGACGGACACGAAGCACAGGAAAATTTGAAATAGAAAAGAGGTAAGTTTACCATAAATCCTAAAAAATAAGAACATTCAAAATTGGTACTTAAGTACTTGTTAATATAAACCCTCAGTTAATTCAAAAACAATTATCTTAACCAAAATTTCCGCAACATAAACACCAGACGAGATTTTTAAAATATACGTAAACAATCTCCACGATTCGAGAGAAAATATTATTAATAAATCAACGAAGGATAAAATATTACACTTTTTAAAAAACTTGTCAAACCTGTATAATGTCACCATCAACAAAACTTAGAGAACAAAGCATAAGTATCTAAGATAATAACGTAACCAGAGACTTGAAGTAAAGTTTGAAAAGGTGATTCCAGTTATAACGTTGTGCAGAATATTGAATTATTTGACGCCTGTAATCGTAAATAACATTGACTTGTTATTTACGTAATGATAGGATTCTCTAATAGGTTATGTTAAACAGTTAAACTTATTTGTATAATGTGGTAAACAGTTTAACTTATTTGTATAATAAGTTAATCGCCTCACTAAGCTTATCGACGCAAGATGAAAGAAAAATGGGTCTGTATCTACAAAAATCTAACAAAAAACACTACATTCTTTCGTTTACTAACCTTAAGGTCGTATAATGTAGCATATTTTATTTAGAAAGCTTATTATTTTTTCTTTAAAACAATTGTAGTCGAGTGTTTAGTTTAGTTTCATTATCGCCAGAAAAAAGTGAAAAAAGAAATGCCATCAAGCTCTGTTCTTGAACAATGTATTGAAACGCTGACCGGGTGTTATATATATATATATATATATATATATATATATATATATATATATATATATATATATATATATATATATATATATATATATATATATATATACAAACATACTTACATTTGGGAAGTGAAATACAAGCACACTTATATTTATCGGCTTATTAATTTAATTACATTAATTAAAGTTTTCAATAGTGAGTTAATTTAACATAAATAAAAGTTTAAAGATAGGCACTGCAAGCGTGAGAAACTGAGCGAATTTAAACAAGAACAATTCAGCACATGACATTAAAACACTGTAAGCATATTATATTCAGATAATCGCGAAAAAAATTCCCTTAGAAATGATGTCATTATCAGTAAAAATGCTTATAAATGTAGCCTAAGTTAAACCGATTTAACACTCATACAGGTGGCATTACGCCGAGGGATTATTCACAAACCATTGTAAGAAAGATGATAACGTAGAATATTTTGCTATTAATTGAGAAGTTACACATTAAAATAACACCAGTGTTGTGACGACTGTATAGTGAATGTGTAAGTTTGTTTGCAGATGCAAGACTTAGAAATGACCGACAAGAACAATATCTCCTACCTGTAGTGCAGATTATCGCATCCAGCTGAGTTGAGGAATATGTTCCAGCAACAATACAAAAACACTCACGAACATAAAGAGGAGGTTTTATAGTTGTATTTTACACACGACAGACAGGGACACAATGACAAGCAGCTGACCGGCTGTCATGGCTCTTAACAACGGCATGAATTTGGCGGGCGATGTACAAATCTGATAACTACACGCGCTGATCAATACGGCTCGATGCGTGCGCGCGCATCAAGTCGCAGACGGATGATTCCAATATTTCGCACATTCGGTATTATTTTTTCAGTAATTTTGTTCCCGAGTACTGTTATGTATTAAGTCACGCAGGTTTTTATTACTGCTGTCAACTCTGTCAGTCATGTGTGTTACAGTATACGGGGAAGAGATATGCCAAGTAGGGTGAAATTGTGACAACCTTTATATATATATATATATATATATATATATATATGTGTGTATATATACATACATATATACACACACCCCATTTGGCATAATTTCACCCAGTTTTAAGGTACGTGTTCTTTTCTTGCAATTCGACCGAGCGAGGTGGTGTGCAACGGCAACAGGTTTAACACATATTTGGGAGGACCCGTGTTTGATCCTCGGATCCGTCCATCCTAATTTTGATTTCCCTTTGCTCTAAGCAAGTGTTGTGATGTTAATTTAACGTATGCCACGGCCGGTCCCCCTCTTAGTTCCTGATCTTTTCTAGTAGCTTCGCAATACTGGAGTCATAAAACCCAGTAAAATCACAACTTTAACGTTGTAAATAATGTAATGGTATATTATTAATTATCAAAGTCCTTTATATATATATATATATATATATATATGAAGGACTTTGATAATTTTCCTTCATATGTATATATGAAGGACTTTGATAATTTTCATCCACGTAGAAACCGAAATAATGTACCATTACATTATTTGCAACGTTAAAGTGTGTGTGTGTGTGTGTGTGTGTGTGTGTGTGTGTGTGTGTGTATATATATATATATATATATATATATATATATATATATATATATATAATTTATTTTGTAAAAAAATTAGTTTATAAAAACACTTTGTGGATGTTATGTTATCTGAGCGTAGCAGAAAGTATTTTTTTCATATAAAGTACATTGTTTATATTATGGAAACAACTTTTAACTATGCCTAACAAATATCGTGTATTTTATTAAAGTAATTATCATAAACAATTAAGGGCGTAATTAGACGATACATGAACTGGCTTATAACATTAATATTTGTTTATCAAGTTGTAATTTCTACTCAAAACAATAGTGTTTAAAATCAATGTTTTGATTAGAGGAAATTTTGAAGAAAAATGCATATTAGAAATAATTTCATATTAATATTTCGTTACAAATGGGGTAATTTTAATGATTTTATAGACGGAATGCTAGGAACCGTTTTGAATTCTGCGGTACCTTACGGTAACAATGTTACCAATTTGCATTATACTAATTATATATTAGAATTTTAACTTTCATGTCCACTACATTAACTATTAAAATGTAAGATTATGTCAGCTAGAATATACTTTTTATAGTAGAAAATTTAAAATGATACATTTTAATTTTACGAGATGGACTGTCTCTATTTTTGTTTTATAGTTATGAGTTATTTTCGTTCTTAAGACCCGACTAAATCATTGAAAAGCACTGTCATTGAGGTAAATACAAAGAAATCTCGCATTGTTAATTAAGTAGAAGATCTGTTAACTAAGTGTGACACAATTTAATGTCATAAGTAATGCGATGCGGTAATTCCATAGGATAATTTCAATGCACTCATATTTAAAACCAATTATTTTTAGTTTCTAGAACGAGCAAGAACCAATTACTAAATTGAACGTTGTTATAGAATTATAGTTTTAAATTAATGTTCTGGAGAGGACTAAGTGATATATTTACAACACTCACATCCAACGAGAATTGCGAAGTGTTACTTTAGCTAACCGATTGTATGGTATATGTAAAAAAATAGTTTTTTGTAATATTCACTCGAAAAACATTTTGTTAATTATGTGAAATTTCGTATAGTAACTTTGATTATTTAATGAACTTGGTGGACACATATTCATAAATCAATTAAAATTAACTCGCAATAACATGGTGTCCACCATGAATTCTTCACCACAAAGTGTGATGTTACATGAAATGATTCACATATAAATTCAATATCATAGTACTAACCTTGTTTTTGCCTCCTTCAATTCTTTTTCAATAGCTCCAGCATCTGCTTTCAACGATTGATGAACTTTAGACACTTTGTCGAAGTCCTCTAGTTTACGACGCAGCTCTTCATTCTATAAAAATATACGTGTAATTAATGACTGCAACCATTAATTGGACATTGCATAAACCTAATATTACAACGTTTTTCAACAGCACTGTTAAAATTTACTAACTTACCGTGTTTAATTTAAATTAATGTGCATAATTCGCTTAATAATGACGCTGCCATGACGGAAAATACAATTCACAATTCCAAATGCAAATGCAAAAATGTTTAAATAAAACAAACGGGTAGCACAACAGTAGTTAAAAATATATAAATAAATATCAGATATATAAATATTCAAAATTCTAGCATTAGAGTTCATAACATCATACTTAATAACAGAAACATCATTAAACCTGAATTAAACCATATTTGTAAGCAGACTTAAAATTTGCCCAATCTTAATAAATTTGCCAAGATAAATAATATTTTTTCTTATTGACCGAGAAAACGAAATTAAACAATTCTCTGAAATGGCTGTAGCAGCAAAACAGCTTATTTCTTTTAATATTTTTTCTAATATTTGTATGAAGACAGCCGGATATACTAACCATGGCATTTAATAAACGGAATATTTATTTGTTACCTTAACAAAAAACGAAAACTTGCACATTCGATTTCGCTGACCAATCAGAATATAAAGTTTACTTGACGAAGTAATTTCGCCTGACAAATATGTGGTTGACGCAAATGTAACATTAGTTTGGAAATACACAAACCGTGCGTTTTATAAGAAAAGAAAAGTACGTATGCCTTACATTGATGAAGAAAAAATAATTTAAGGGTTTAGTACAATCTGTTCTCCCACTTCTTCCAAGAACAACCATCGTTGCTATTCAAGAAGGAAAGATGTCGAAGAGTTAAAATACCTAAATATTCCCTTTGTAAAAATACAACAAAAATGATCTATTAGTTGACCTCCTAAATTATACTGTTATCAAGCAAAGGAAAAAAGAAATTAAACTTTCTTATTTGAGAATGCCTCCAAAAGTTAAAAAGTTTTAGCACTGTGAAATGGGACAAGAAATCATTTTGCAAACCCTCTTCGGTGTGTAGTTTGTACATTTTGACTTCAGATTAACTGTTTATGGTTTGTTCGAGAAGACAAAAGTTTTACTGTGAAAACTGCATTCTGACGAATTATGTTCAAACTTTCAAAGTCTGAAGTGAACATTCGTTTCGTTGTTGATATTTACGAACCGGAACACTCTTCAAACGATAAAATAGTTTGCAGCTTTTGTGGTTACAATATGGTTATGCGAATACCTTAAGAAAATGGTCCGATTTTCAGAATTGAGTGTTACGAAATGCAAGAAGACATTTTTAGAAGCAGAAGACATGTTTAAAGTAATAAGAGATTAACATGTACCCTCGTTTCAGAATTGCTATTGTAAACTGAGGCTCGCTTTTCAAAATCATGATACATTAATAACAAGGTAGTTTTTATGGTCATTAACATGGAATATTAATTGTAATAATAATATCTCCAAATCAGTTATACGTATAAATTTACTGAATTGGAGACTTCGAAAATTTTTTACAGGATAATTCAAGACATTGCTGAACTTGGAAATAAACAAAGTTGCTCAACTAAAACACATTGTGATATTTTGATATTTCTATGACTGTATTTCAGATATTTACATGTTTTTGGCTAAATTTTCTTAAACCAACTTTTAAAAATATTACGTCCTTGGGCAATTTTGCCGATGTAATGACTATATTACTGAACTTTAGTGCCTAGTATTTATTCTCCAATATAACTACTTTGTGTTTTCAAACATAGATTGTACTTTCGGTGACAAAACTTCTGAAAACTGCTGTTTTTCATTTACTTTATTTATCGTCTAAATAATATACACAGAATTAAACTCAGTGCAACTTACTTCTTTCCTTACGTGGTCCATTTGATCAGAGAGAACTTCCATCTCTCGCCTCACTTGATCCAACATCGTATTCTTTTCTTCCATGGCAGCTTTCAGACGATTTCTTTCAGCAATGATGTTTTCATTATTCGCACGAGCTAGCTTCTCTTGTTGTTGTTTCAGTCTTTCCTGAAGAGAGAACACGTTTGCAGTTCACAAGAAATACGTGACAGCGTATACTGATGCAATTTATAATAAACAGCGAAACTTACTTCAAATGGATGTTAAGAAGTTAAACCAGGCAACGTATTTAATATTTTTTCAAAGTTTTCAACCTAGGAGACCAAGTTGTCAGTACTTTAAAAATGTCGATTTCTTCTGACATATAGTTATCTCATGCATGATTATTTTCCTTAGCTGTGTTGCGTATAAGATGCATTTTTATAGAACTAATGTTTGTAACTTTTTACATCAGCCAATAAAATATTTCATTCACAACTAATGAAACAAAAATTATAGTTCATAACGTTTTATATTACGTAAGTAGTAGGCCGAAGTGGTAAAAGAAGGTGTGTGTGCAAGAGATTGAAAAAATTAGTAACATAAACTTTATTATCAAATTAACGAGTGGTTATAGGACAAGATTCGCGGCATCCGCATTATTACACGCAAGGAATTAATAACTTAAAATTTTAAATAATATTCAATGTCTAGAAGGACAACATAAAAAGGGAAAATATAAATAGAACCTTATATGATAAGGCACGTTAAGACATTTTAATGTTTAACTTAAGATATAAAGAAAATACATAAGTAAAAATGAATCAAAATATTGCGTAATCATTTGACGAAAAGTTATGAAAACAAATTTCTCTATGACAAAATAATGTTTCTCCAGAAAATATTATATGATAATAATATTGTCGTGTTATTTATGCCTGTAACGCACTTAGCAAAGCGCTAATAAAAAGTCATTCACGAGAAGTGAATCAAAGCACATGAAGTGTCTGAGTTATATAGTGATGTTCGATGACAAGTTTATACTTCTTCTTTGTTGCCAAGCCGAACTTTGACGCACTCTCTCACAAGGTAACTCATTTTTAATAAAAAAAATTTTTGGCAAGAGTGTGGTAACCTCACTTATTCCGCATTGCAAACATGACACTTACAACCATTTAACACAAGGTATTTAAGTAAACCAAAACTATTGAGTGACAACTGTACAGTTTCTCTTGCTATAGTATTTGTATTGACTGCGGTACACTATGAACATGTTCTAAATAAGTTAACTTTTCCTGCTTCTGTCGTATAAAAAAATCGGGAACGAATCACAGAATATCATGAGAACTAATTAAACGCTATTAAATTTAGTTTAAATACCAGCATTATGTATCGTAAAATATAGATAATACTATGAAGTAGGCCTACCTAACTCTTATGACTTTATTTTTGTAATTAATTTGTTAAGAGAATTCTTGAAAGTTAACCTGTAAATCGCTCACAATGGTTCTGCATGACAAAGTAATTAAATATTCAGTTATTGTTTATGTCAAACAGTTCACAAAGATGTATCCTATGCTTTTTCGAGGAGGACATTGTAATAGTAAAATTTGAATAAGTCTTATGGCTCAAAAACTAAAAATACAATAAAATTGTTTAACTCTCCCCCTCAAATGTCTAACTATGAACATTTTACCGACAGTATATTTATTTCACTTGGACACTCCCATTTTCTATACACATACACAAATTTAGCCGAGAATAAAGTGCTAGTTCATAATAAAGTGCGGCGCGGTGGTACGAAACAAACACTCGTATACCCAATATTATCAACGCGCTGGGTACTGTATTACTGTTCCCAAGTTTCGCGTGCTGTTTTGCACAACATGAACTTTTTCATTACTCGTGTCACATACGCAATAATTTACCTTCAAATATTTAGAGTATCTTTGAAGTTACAAATGTTGTATGCAGTTTAAGAGTTGCCACCCCTTTTAGTGTCGTTAGGATAGAAGTTATGAACCAGTGGCTGATGTTGAATTGTTGACAGTATTATCGTAAATTTATATTCTGAGTATTGTTAATTTACCACTTAGTTTTCAGTTTGTGAGGAAATTAATGTTTTGGATTTTCAATGGTCTTTTAATCCTTTAATATTACAGTCACGTAAAAAATCCTTTTATACTTGCTATTTTTTTATCACCCTCCTTTCCCACCACCGGTTAATTTGTCACCATGTCTTAGAAACACCGAGTGGGTGAGTAATTGATTTTGTTCAACGCCCAACATCGAGTTTTTTTCGTGCTGGTGAGGGGTGACATGATGTGAATATGGAGCAGCGCCGGAATGAAGGGACAGGGGTAATGGGAGATCTCCGAGAAAATCTGCCGACGAACGGCATCGTCCGGCACGAGTCTCACATACAAAAATCCGGGCACCTATCCTGTCGGGAATCGAACCCGGATCGCCGTGGTGGTAGGCGAATGATCCGACCGTTTTTTTTTTTTCCTTTTTAAAAAAATGTTTGGTACAATGGCAAGGCTAACGCCTCGCCCCTGCCCCAAACATTCCCCCCCCCCCCTTTAAGTTAGTTAATTAATGCATTTCCCCAGTAACGTTTGTATTGTGTAGTTGTCGTTGTAATGGTAAGTTGTCTTCTGGCACACAGACAAGACGAACACAAACACCCAGTCCTGAACCCGAGGAGGTGGTTGTAAATGCTACCTCCCCGGCCGGGAATCGAACCCGGGACCCTTGCCTCAGCAGCCAGGAGTGCTAACCACTGAGCCAAGCGGTCGGGCCCCACTGAGCCAAGTGGCCGGACGACCATTCAGCCACCGCGGCCCTGTAACACGGAATGTTTAAATATGTATATACATAAGTGTGTCCATGAAAGGAAAGGTACGTGGCTAAGAATCTTGTCGCGGGGTGGACGAATATTGCACTTTTGAGGACTGAAAGTAAGGAAGCGCTAAAGGCGACACAGCGCACTAATCACGCCTTACCTTAGCCTCTAGCCGCAAGTCACCAAAATGGCGTGCAGACTTTTCCCTTATATATCCGCTCCTCGAGCCTTTGAGAGGTCGCCATACATTATATGAGTTGAAAGTATGTTGAACTCGCCTATAACCGTTTTGAAGTTTATGCAGGAAGCTCTTGATCGCTAAAAACGTCTACAAAATAAAGATTTCGTAATTTTTGGCCGTAAGAAAACAATCTTAAAAGATTACCTGTGTGCATTAATTGTGTATACACACATGTTATGTTCTCTGAATTTTTTTTCGTACGTAATCAGTAGAGACATACAAAATTCGCGTTATCATTCGGTAGTAGACTAAACTTCATTTTCCTATACATCACAGCATAACCTTCGATTCAATTGGCCGCAAACTTTAGTGTGTTGTCATTTACGTGTGTTACGTCTTTGCTGAGATTGACCTCTCTACCGTGTAAGCATTCTCCGCGGCAAGTCAGGACAATATCGGCCAGCGGGAGACGTCGAATGAGTCTATAGTCACTTGAAGTCTAGTCAGCTGTCAGAAAATAACGCGAATTTTGCATGTCCCTAGTAATCAGACATCTCTCACGCAAGTTGAACATGTTAGATGAAGCTATGCGCACTGCTCGGTGGCCATTTTAAGTGCAGAAATTTGGTAGGTCTACGCCTCCGATTTCTTTATATATAAAAAAACTGTTACTGAAGAATGCACATTTTACAAACTTTCTCATAGACTGTTCACAGGAAAGTTTTCACTATAGAATATGGTTTTTTAACTAATCTTATGTATTGATAGGTACTGTGTCAAATATTGCCCAGTACTAGTTAAATGTTTTATGTTTGTTTGTATCTAGTTCTTTCTATTTTAATTGTGTATTAACTGGATATTTTTTTAGTTCTTGGTTGAATTTCTTCTTACCCAGCACTCGTGTCTTTATTGTGTGTAATTTGGAATAACTATAATACCCAATTTAAGTCAACAAGTTTGCTGTGTATTAAATGTCATAAGTTTTGGCTATGGAACTGATCTTTCAAGAAGTTTAAAACTGACTGAAACTCTCGACAGTGCTTTGGTAACATTAGGTTACGAAAATAACTGTTTGATAATTTGTTTCCATTGCAAAAGAAACTGAAAATATTTAATGGTGCTTTGTGCGTTTATTAAAAATGTAATTTAAATTCTCAAATTAGTCAAGTAGTGTCTAAATACTGTCATGTCGCAACAAGTGGTTTTGACTCTTGGTTGATTATAACATCAAGTAACTATCTTGACTCTCCATAGTTAATTTTTGCTCATCATGTCGTTAAGTTTGTATGCAGTGTAACATCGTATTTACCTCAATTTATTGCGGAATAATCAATTATCTTCACTTTTAATTAAATATTAACCATAAGTGATTGTCACACTGTTTCTGCGTTTATAAATTCATTATCTTTTTTTATAATTTCTATTGTGGTTTACCGTGTCCACGCAATTCTGGAAGCATTCTGTAGTAGCGCTCATAGTAGTTCGTGCTGTTATTGTTTTTAATAAGGCTTGCCAATATGCAAGAAGAAAACACTACTTTGCATTGGAAAAAAAAACTTTTCTAATGCCCGGTACCTCCGTTTTTCTTAACAAATAAGCTACTTGAAAAAGAATCTCTCAAGAGATTGGCAGAAAGTTTGCACAGTATTCAATTGGTTTTGTATTTTTGGAATTATCTTTTAATTGATATCATATACATTTTTTCTAAGCATTTTGTAACTTTGAACATGACGAACCCAAGTTGTTCAAACTCATAGTTTTTACATTAATTTTAAATGGAATATGTTAAAAATGAATGTAGTATGTTAAATCAGTAATCTGTATTATGATTTTCTTGTAATACTTCCCTTGCTGCTCAGTGGTACGTTATAATAATCTACCCTTGGTTACGTATTTAAGAAACAGCTGTCTTAGATCCCGCTCATGGTGTTTAATATCGTTTGATGATTTTTAAGGTGTTGGGGAAAATGGCTTGACCTTTACCACTAACATTCAGTAAAGGGCACTGCTCAGTAACTTCAGTGTCTACGTTGGTGTGGTATGTTATCCCCATACGGTGCCATAACCACGCTGGAAGCTGCCCTGACTGGCAATCGTGATGTTTCAGGGTTGTCTTTTGGCACTTTAAGTCGGTGGGTAAAGTCCGGAAGAATTATCCTTCCACGCGGTATTTCATATACATCAACTTAATAAAATCCTAACAGTGACTGACTCACAGACAACGCGCGGCCCAAATCGTTGGGTCTGGAAGCACGAAATTCTGCACAGGAGTTCTTCGTAGGTGAACACTAAGAAAGATTTTTTTTTGAAATTCGAATACTAAGGGGGTGAAAAGCTGTGAAATGTGTTTCTAACAGATACCGGATATCTCATTAATGGAGACCGGAAAATTCGCGGGTTCGCTGACCTTTAGGCTAGCCTCCAAGAGAACATGTGTGTATTCAGACATTATCTGCTCACTGGCTGCTCGATGACGCAGTGATATGGGCCTGCATTTAGTTGCTTCTGTACTATTGGCTAAGCCACTTCCAGGAAGTGTCAAATAAGTCACGGCCAATTTCGAATGTGGCACGAACTTACACTTGCTGGAATTCTAGCTTAGGGCCAAAAGAAATCGCAAATTTTTCAGGTCTCTACTCATTAACCTAGAGAGCTATCGCAAATTTTTTAGCCTGAAAATATTGTGTAAACAAATGCATATTGCCCAACATCTCGAATTTTCGAAATTCGAAAATTAATGGGTGAAAAGACGTGCAATGGGTTTTCAATAAAGTCACGATTACTCTTAAACCAGTAGAGAGATGGAGGTGATTATTGCATCAGATTGAAGTTCACATATATGTCTAAAAAGTATATATAGAATTTTTCGAATACATATCGAGATAATTTTTCTTACAATTTAATGTTACGTATGTACCTGCCTAAAAATAAATTCAGGAGTCTTTTGAATGCATCAATCAAGAGTTTGAGAAAATTATTTAAATTTTACAGAACACCCCAAAATTTGAATGGCAGGGAGAAAAAATTCTAATGTTATTATTATTAGCCATCCTATTTGTTAACAAACTTCTTTGGGCTTAGGCCTATATACACACAATAAATCTAACGATTGCGGCGTTAAAGTCTGTGGTGTGAACGATATTGGGTTCTTATCCCGTATAAGACATTACGACAGGAAATTACTATGGTATTAAAGACGCACATATGTTAGGAAGCGGGAAGATTTCCTTTTCTATTTGAATTATAAACAACGTCGTTAAATGTTAAAAATACGGTGGACGCAGCCATGACGCAACAGTCGAGTTACTTAGACTTCCCTAAACTGCTCAGATCGTGTGTTATTTGGGTTTAGATATTGTTTGTAAACAAAGAAGGTTAAATTTTATGCAGCTTTCACTTACTTCCATGCTACCGTTTATGTCAGCGAACTCTGTTGTTGTTTGGCTAATGCTGTCCGCCATTCAGATGTAAATATTACTTATAACACAATGTTGCTTATTGACTTCACGTTATGGCAAACACATTACTTCAATACAAAACTGAAAATAAAACATTCCTGAAAACATGTTTTGCAAATTATGATTCATCGCCTTATGTCCATGCTAATATTACAAATGCGAATGTGAGTTTGTTTGTTTGTTAGTGACGCTTTCACGAGTTAACTAACCAACCGAACATCATGAAATAGTGTACACACATTGTCAGAGGCACAGAAAATTAGATAGGGTACCTTTTACCCCGAAAAAATAACTCGCCGCTAGAGGGCGCTGCAGCGAATCAAATCTATACCTTTCAACCAATCATCCTAAAAATTGGTGTACATACCATTTATACGATTTCAATGAAACTTCGTTGTACATTCACCCGCGAAGGTATCTGACGAAAAAAAATTACCGGGAACCGGTTGAAAATTACCGGGAAACAGTGCGAAAATTACAAGGAAACAGATCGGATCAGAACGGGGGTTCAAAAATATAAAATGACTGGAACAAAGTCGTGGGTATAGCTATTATATACATAATATAACTTTTGAACGTGCGTATCGAATTTCATCAAGTTGGGTACACTCATAATACTTAGTTAACTTAGCTTGACTTTTGTATATTTTTTTAATATTTTCTTCATTTTTAAAATTAACGGGCACTTTGACATTTTTCTTTCACGCTTGATATTGTTCAAGTAACCGTATTTTAGACTTTCATCAAACTCAGTTTAACATGAAGTACCTACTAATTATCATGACATTAATACATTTGGTTCATACCATCGTTTTATTTTTAAAAATTGCGTAATATGTCATATTTGAGGAATTATTATTTTCCATATTACATCAAACATGTTTAATTTAATTTTTATTCACATATCTCAAGAACCGCAGGACAGAGATAAAGTGCATCCGACATTTACAGTAAACATCCCTACTTCGTGATTCTAAGGCTTCAAACTTCAATAACAGATATCTGTCAAACATTTTAATTGTGATCTTATATTTGATTAAATTTGTGGCGCCCGCCACGTGTGCTGTGGAACGTGGACTGTTTGGGCGCGGCTTGATGGCAGAAGAGGTCGAGTTGGTAAACACCACTTCCCGTGAAGACACGTGATATAGTTGTGGCGGCGCGGTCCACACTGGTGAGCGCGGCGTGGCGCTGGTGGCACCGTGGCAGGACTATTTAAGCCGTTTTTGTATGCACGCCGCTTTGCTCATTTCTTCCGTGTCTGTTAGCACTTCGCTTCAGTTGTGATGTGTTGTACCCTGACCGACGGAAGGGGTAAGGGACGTCTTCAGGATACATGATTGTGATTTTAATAATTATAGTAACTTTGAGCCGCTAGCAAACACGTTAGAAATATAGGGAAACACCATGATGTGGCACTTAAAATTGTGGTTGCCAGTGCTAACATCCTGGACGGTTAATAGTTCGTTTACTTTTGATGGAACATAATAGTTTGCTTCCGTCCCTGAATAACGTTGTGTATGGAAGTGCAGTATGCTTGGATGCGCTCTTACGCGCTGTAAGCTTATGCGGCCTTTGGCTACCGTATCTCCCTCGCCGGTCCTGTCCCGTTGCTTCAGTGAATCTACCTTGTAATGACCTACTGGGAAAGTTTAATATAGTGGTTTTAAATTGAACTTCTGTATCCATTATTTTGCTTCCCAGGATGGAGAGAGCTCTTGTAGCGGTAGTGTGTCTCAGGGGGTAACCAACCCCCTGTTTGTATATTTAGACAGGAGCCTATATTATCTTGTTGACCCTGAGTCGCCGGTATGTCTGGGGATTGCGAAAATCTAGTCGTTGTTAAGTGAGCTAGGCCACGCATTGATCAATAATTGCAGAAACTACATATACCTGCTCCCTGTTGGTAACCTAGCAAACTCTATGTACACATCTCTCCCAATTTTGTGAAGCCCGCAAAGTGGTTTATCTTAATATTTGGGTATATCATGATGTTTGTTCAGTTTACCCTATGCACTTTGCCATCATGTCATTGATTTAACTAGGCCTTATTTTTTTAGGTAAACTTATATTCAATACGATAGCATGAGAATAGATGAACACATTACTATTCAACGTTTATATATACAAGTAAAATATTTTAATTTTAATGGATAATTTACATTTACGTTGAATAAATTAGCCTCATTAATTATGCAGGTAACTTTTTTATATTGTTGTTACTTTAAAAAAAAATTGACGGAAATTTACGAAATTTTTGTACGAAAAAATTAACCAAGGCTTTAAATGTGCTCTCTGCACCGTTCACAGCATGTACTTACAATCTTCATTTATTTCTGTACACTATTTTTAATTAAATTTAACGTACTATAATAATAAGGAAATAGCCATTAGAGTGGGTTTAATTTTTGGAAATAGAGATGAATATTGGTAAAGTCCGTAACTGGTGAGTAACGGCTGAGCATTCTCGTGTATGAGCAGTAGTATCTTACCTGCAGCTCTGCTCTTTCTTTCAACCACTGAGCTTGCTTGGTGCTGTGACTCTCTCTGAGAGTCTCCACTTCAGTCCTCGCTGAAGACAGGTCGCGCCTCACAGATGCTAGATCTCTGCAAGCAAATACCATTATGTCAGTTTAAAAACATACCCCGTGAGTTATGTCCTTCCTATTCGTTTATTTTTCGTTCTTTAACTAATACAATTAAATGAACGTGTAATATTCCTTGTAAAGGAGATATGTCTTTATAAAATATGACTGAGAAAACTGACATGGTCGTCCTAACATGTTTTCACCTTGCCAATTAACACACGTAATACTTTCATACGTAGAAGTTTGCGCGCAGTGATGAAAATTGACACTTTTACACTAAACGTACGATCCTTGTGTACCTCGTATTTACACGCAAATCATCCAAGGTCTCGCCGATAGTAACATGAGTAAATACACGTACATACAGGTCGGCAAATTGAAAGGAACTGCAATAGGATTCGCCTATGGAATCTGTTAGTTCAGCTTTCCAGTGCTTGGATTGAGTTATTATGGGATCCCACGAAATATATAGTTCTAGAAGACTTCACAAGAATTCCAATTCGTGTCCTCCATTTTAATGTTGTCCCAACTTGCTTACTCGTGTTGTCGTAATGATTGCGGATTTTTATACGAACTGTCTGAAAGGACACCGTTGTAAAACGTACATGTTTATTGATCAGTTCGATGTAGGTACCACAACTGATTCATAAAGTACGTAAGGTATTTAAGGTACATAATGGTCCGTATGGTATGCAAAGGTACAAAATGTACAGAAAGGTACATACGGTACGGGAAGGTATGTACGGTATGAGAAGGTCTATTGGTAAATAGAAGTATGTAAGGTATATAAAGGCATATAGGGTACATAAAGGTCTGTAATGTACATTAAGGTACTTAAGATACATAAGCGTCTATTAGGTATGTAAAAGTTCGTAATGTACAGAAGTGTACGCATGGTACAGGCAGGTATGTTCTATACGGGAAAGTACATAATTTGCGGGAAAATACATTATGGAAGGGGAATGTACATACGGTATTGAAAGGTACATACTGTACGGATAGGACAGAAACGTACGCAAGCCCGTAATGTACGGACAAGTCCGTGAAGCACAGGAAGGTGAGGAAGTGCGCAGAAAGAAGTGCAACTGTGCGGAAAAGTGTGAAAGTTTGCAAAAATATACTCAAGTGCGCGGGAAAGTGTGCAAGTGGGCAAAAATGTACGCATGTGCGCGGGAAAGTGTTCAAGTGAGTGAAAAAAATAGGGAAATGCACGGAAAAGTACGCAAGAGCCTTGAAAAGTTCCCAAGTGTGCATAAAAAAACCGCACGTACAATAAAAAAACAAGTTCACGGATATGCATGAGAAAGGGCGCAAGAGCGCAGCAAAGTGTGCTAGAGCACACGAAAGTGTACAAATGTGCGTAACGCGGGAAAAGTGTGCAAGTGCGTAAAAAGTGCGCAAATGTTCCGAAAAGTGTAAAAGTGCGCGGAAATGCGCGAAAAATTGCACAAATGCGCGGAAAAGTCGCAGAAAAGAGTCAGAAGGAAAAGTAGTTTAAGTCGCGGAAAAGTTTGTAAAGGCGCGGAAAACCGCGGAAAAGTCATGGAAAAGTGTCTGAAGGTGCGGAAAAGTCGTGAAATTCGCGGCAAAGTTGCTAAGGAGCGGATATGGCTCGGAATAAACCCCGAAAAAAAGTCAATTATATTGCAGTAATGTCAGAATTGGCTATGAAAATTCGGAAAATGCGGAGAAATGCGTGGATAAGGCACAGATCGGTCAATAAATGGGCGGAAAAGTCTAAAAGGCGTGGAAATGTCAATAATTGCGTGGATAATGTGCGGTGATGTCGGGTAAGGCGCGAATAACGAGCTGAAAAGTAGCAAAACTTACGATTAATTACTGTAAAATACCATCGTAATCCACAAGCCCGACCGCAACACAGAACAGTTGTACCACTGCTACAAGAAACGTATATTGATGATTTGTGTGACGTCTTGGTTTAGATAATTGCTTACAAAACACTGGACAAATGTGGCAATTTATCTTACCAACGTAGGCAGGGATAGATAACGCCACCTCCCTTGTTTCAGCAGCAAGGTGCAGCATGTGTGTGGATATGAGCACAGTCAGAAGCGCGCAGTTCCCTACTACATAGGGGCTATCTCGAGAAATAGCACGACGTAGCGCGTAATTTTTAGGCAGCATGTAGCCATAGAAGTATATTTTGCTTTACACGGGATTTTTTGTAGTGTTCAATGTATCAAATGCTTACAAAATGCATCGGGTTTGAAATATGTGCAAATTATACTACGAAAAATTTTTTGGAGTCTGATATGTTACAAAATGTGCGTAGAGATAAAGTTAATATAGTAGATATAGTAAATTCAGTCGATTTGAATACGTAATAATCCTACGTAATTAGCTGCAATTAAAGCTATTTTACAGAGAGTCGGAGAAAAAGTCATCTTTACGTGCGAATGCCGATAAATGCATGCACATCTATGAGTAAACAAGGTATTTTTGTTTGTACTCAACAAATACCTTCATTAAGACTTCAAAATTTTTCTAAATTAATTAAATTAATTTTCCAGACTTTTTGCACCTTTTTGGCGATTTCGCCCAAATGTGCGGTGCCAGGACTTCGGCTGTGAGGTATAAATGCATCTCAATAAGAGGGGGGGTGGAAATAGAGCTATCCCATGCCTTCTCCACTCTTCCCCTCTTTGTTATCCTTATCAACAGTGACAGATCTTCAACTTGCAATTAGCAGCTATTAATTAAATTTATTCCTATAGTTATGTGCTAAAAATTGTTTCATTCCTGGTTCTTACATTATTAATACACTTTCCACATTGTAAGATAACTTAATAAATAATAACTGAAAAAATCAACTGTTTACAGTAGGGGGTCCTACCATACCTCAGTTTGTAAAGAGAGCAAACATTAAGCATTGTTAAAATACAGGTCTTGTAACACCAGCATACAATTTACTGTTTCCGAAAAATTACATAGGAAATTTTTACCATACCTACATTCGTAACACTCTTTTACATCTGTATGGTAAGCATACAAATAACTTTTGAGTGAGTCTGTTTGGTAGGGCCTAGGTCATTACTACCGTGTAAAGGGCGACATAGCAGAAGGTGGAGTAAACACTCTATATAACCTGTGTAGTGAAAATAGAGGTTTTTAATACAATGAACTAACCGAATGAAGTTATACAGATTCTCTGGCCTTTTTTTCTTTGAATGTGAGATTTTTTTCTGTTGGAGGAAATTTTGTTATCATCATTAAAATTTGTTTTGCGTGGTCAAGAACTTGCATCTATGTTTATAGTTTCGAGTGTGGTCGGAGAGCCGCGATACGTTTTTTAAACGGGCGATACTGAAGCACAAGGCAATATCTTTTAATCAAGATGTCTATTGTAGCTAGTCCTTTGTGTTGTTTTGCAACACCATTTTCGAATCAGTAAAAATCAATTTTCATTGACACATGGCAGCAAACGTTTTATGCGACAACACCTTAATTACGAGCCAGAAATTCGGTTATTATTTTTCACACACATTAAATAAATGATAGTTGTCCTACTTAAAAATTTGTCTGATTTATCGAGAAATAAGGTACGTGACATTTCACGATATTTTCAAACGTTAATTCCTTTTGTTGGTAAAGAACTGAATGTCTACTATTCAAAGTGTGTGGAAACTGAAAGGCTTGATTCAATTTTGACATCTGATATCATATTCACCATTACTATATTTCAGAATAAAATGAACGAAACGTATTTGTAAATAATACAACTCTCTCATTCCCTTGCGTTGTGTAATCCTTGCCAGTCAAGGTTAGTTCCTAGATGTGTCGTTTGGTTTTGCCAACACTACGTCTGTTTGCATTATTCTTTAAAATGGTATATTTAAATAAAGAGACGTTATTTCTTTCCCATACCTCAGCATCCAGGTTTTCGGCACAATGCTAAGAGTAGCCTAACTATTTAACACTGATAATCTTGGGATTTTAAATAAATGTGTATTTTTTCGAATACATTTCATAAATATTACTAAAGAAACATTTTGTGTAAGCAAAACTGGATGTAAATTTACAAAATTAATTTAATTAATATGGGTGTCATATCTTAATTTTCATTTTGTGGTATGTAGGAAGAGACATAAATTTTTGTTAGAGGTCCTCTTTTTCACCTCTCACATCACTCGAAACGCTAGTCCTCAGTTCATTATTTAAAAATTCTTATCACTCTTGTTGTGGGAAAAAAACACGTAAGTAAGTGTATATAACGTAAAATAAAATATGATGAGGAGAAGGTATTCTTTAGCATTTGGCCCGTTAGGAGCGTTTGAATTAAAATATGTTAGTATGAGTAGATTCAATAGTAAGTCTGCCGTAAAACTGGCTGCTACCGTAGTGTAAACATTAAAAGATAATTTTGGACTTTCTCGTAGCCATCATCAATATGGTCAAGAAGAGATCGAGAGTTTTGCATTTGGTCGTATATGCGAGATAATTAATTAAACAAACAAGTGAAATTTTTATTTAGTTATTATTGCTAGCCAGTATTACATATAAACATAACCAGCCAATTTTACTCGCAGTAGAATTTAATCTGATGTGCCGATATGGATTGTTACATAAAAAGAGAAGTGTTCTTTACCTTAAGCTCGTCTAACGTGTTTTCATAATCTGGAAATAATAAATGTTTCCCAAAATTCTTGTCGTAGTTTTTTTGTGTATGTGTTTAAGATATATGCAATGGGGAAAGCAGTGTGTTAAGCTTATTTATTTGCGTTTATAAATTTATAAAAATAATGCCATCAGTTGTAGTAGGCAACGTTGTTACCTTTGAATCGCATGCTCTGAATTGAATTTTCGGCAAAGGAACTTCGTCAAGTGGATCTATCTTACTCACCTTACTGTGAGAACCAATGAAAATCGACCGTTTAAATTATCCTGCTTCAAGATTTGAGTGCCAAATAAATTCCCAATATATTTGAATTACTTGGCTGGTCGGTGGTAAACTAATCCGGTAACAGATATCGACATTGGAATAAAAAATTTTGACAACGAATTTGTGTGTTTGACTGGTAAATTTCTCATAAAATTTTTAGACTCATTTCACCACGTATGTTCTTATAAATGCCAGTCTCAAAAATAAAAAAAAATCATTCAATAACATCAGTATCGAATTTTGTTTATTCACACGTATGTTTTAAAGTAAATTAGACAAATTAATTACTAGTATTTAATATTAATTTAACTACATGATATAAATTCAAATGGTTCTGTTAGTTGAAATTTCTTGCAAGCATAAAGTGAAAGTCAGTTTTTTAAATTTTATTTTATAAGTAACATCTCTCAAATTATAAAAGTAAGGTAATACTATGCTAGAGAAATCGCCAAAAAGTTTTGAATATGTATTAAATTCGCACGTCTTAACTTACAGGCAGTAAAGGAGCAATGATTTTAAACATAATTTTTTAATTGTGCGTAAATTCCTTTCAACAGTTATATTTTTTAATTTGTAATATCACATCATTCTTAACCGTTTGCTGAGATAATGTATCAAATATTTCATAATAATTAAATCACAAATATTAACACACTCTTACACGTTTTAAAATCGCAAATGTAATGCAAACACTCCTACGTATTTAAAAAATAAAAGCTGTTTTTGTAATAAATTATGTAAATTGGCTTAAGAATTGATAATTTTTAATACCCGTTATTTGTCCTGATGAAATAGTTTTAAATATTTACTTCTTAAGAAACTATTCTTTTCAAAATTTGACACGAAATCTTAAAAAGAGACTTAAGACTAAGTATAAGCAAACACATTGTTTCACACGCAATATTATGCAGTTGTACGAGATAATTACCTCTGAATACTTTCTTTCTCTTGAACCAACTGTGATTTGGTTATCACGTGTTCCTCTTCTAGCATCTCATATTTTAGTGTCAGATTCTCGTAAGCTTCTCTTTCTGCAGACAACTCTTCACATATCTCTGTAACAAAAATATTATGTGTTTAAGAGAAATAAAGTACATGCACAAAATATTGAACAAATTGGGTACCTATATACGCAATGTAAAATAGTGGGAAATAGGGAAAATTCCTAGAAAAATATTTTAATATTTACAATTTTCTTCATGATTATTTAGGCACTAACTGCAGCCAGGCAAATCAACATCTCTTTGAGCATTTTAATTTTCAAATTATTTAGCTTTAAACATTTCATATTTTCGAACGCCGCCGTAAACATTGTAAGCACGTTCTTATTGTCTAACACATTTATGACGTAGCCGTACTTACTTATGTTTGCCGCATTTAATTTTAAAATATGTAATGGTTTAACTCTCACCACGGTTAAAGCTCTTGTAAACAATGGTTCAAATTTCGTGAAACTTTACTTGTTTCCTATAAGTACGTATGCCGTAGCTGAAAATAGGAGAGAGCTACTATAGTGGTATAAGTTATGACATCGAGCACTAAACTGTTGTAATTATTCCACAATAACTGTTCATATTTCAGTACTTACCTGTGTGAAAACTTAAATTAATTGTAATTTCTTTTACATTTCAAATTTAATTTTATTGCAGTAATTTTCAAAGACTCGTTCATTGAAAAGCACTTCTCTAGGTAAGTAGGATTGTTGCAGTAACTCTAAATGTTTACATTGACTGTTTTAATTCTAATTTAATTTTTAAAATAGAACGGGAATATTTTTAAATAGTAATTTTACAGTAACTATTAAAATAGCTTTTTTTATAATTAAGATGACCTTACTTCTTATAATAGTTAAAACAAGCCACATACGTTACGTCATAATTTTAACTAAAATAAAAATCGGTTTAGCCAAGTAATTTACATTAAATTGTTTTATGTCTGCACATTGTTTGCGGTACAGGCAGCACGGAGCAAGATGCGACACTTTGAGAGTTTTAAGGGTATAATATATTATAAAAGTGAAAAAAAAAATACGGTAGGATACTATTTTCGTTGGACATTTGTGTAAGTCAGTAATAAACTTTAATTTTCTTTAAAAAGTTCAAATAATTAATGAAACGTGAGAAAACTTTATAACTTGCATATTCCCATAGTTGGCATCTTCCCCCACGTTACCTTACTTGAAGATTTTCGTCGAGTCACACATTATACAAACACTCAAGGCCACAACGTCCATGCTTTTTTTTTTTTGTAACTCTTTCATTCTAGTGTCTCTCTTACAAACTAAAAGCACGTACCGCTTGTATTAGTGAGCTGAGAGAACAAACCACTACGAAGTTTTTATTTATTTACTAAAGATGAAATTATAGTCGTGTGTTATTTTGTTATTCATTCAAATGCTGTATCAGTACATGCATAGGCAAGCATATAAGCAAAGAGACGGACCAACGTAATGGTAAGTATACAGTCACGTAAGTATATATTTAGTGAGACAGTTAATAATAGACAGGTAGGCTATTTAATTAAGTTTCGAACCAGATTAACATTTTAAGATTTTTCACCTTAACTACATGATTATTTTTAGATTTAGACAGCAATGTCCACGCTTTAAAAAGTTTTTTTTTTGTTTAAATAATTACTATTTTACTATATATAAACACTCGTAGAATATTATTGACAACTATCTAGTGATTGTAAGATAAGTGGCATCTTACGGATTGCTTCTCACTTGAACAATCCTTTCACAAGCATTTGGTTTGTTCTGAGTCTGTGACTGACGCGTGTCTTAATGTTTTAATACATATTTAAATTTTCTCATTAATAAAATATTTTTATATGCATCAGTTCAATTTGGTACTTTATTTTTCTAAATAAATTGTGCGAAATTTTCCCACTGAAAATTACTTATGATAATGTCATGTGATTTTTCACATATTATTTTAGGATTGATTTTTTTTGTACATTTAAACTAATTTTTTAAGTACGGTTCTCGGGCAGAAGTTCGTTTATCTGTACCGGACTGTTTCGTCGAACTGAAATATCTTCTAAACAAACACATTAGTGTAATATTCATAAAATAAATATGTTTACGAAGCATTTACTTCTAGGGCTTAGCTGTCCATTATATTTCGATAGTTATAACCTTACTGTATCCTATATATTTATTAATCGACAATACAATACTGTTATTTACTGACGGTAGAACGACTGAACTGAATAAACTTCCTTGTATAGTTTATTCACATATAGTCTTGGTGCACTGAACATTCTGTATGAATTAACCAAAAATCTAAATCATTCGAAGAAGTAAATGAAGACGAATTTGTCCTCGTAGTGAGATAGTTGAAAGTCCCAGACAGTTCTCCGATGAAATCGTTTGGAACTTTCCTGCAACACAGCTCGTCATTCTATCCGAGATTTATAAATAACGGAACATTACTTCATGCTCTCTTGTAACACATGTTGGATCAACTGGAACAAATTCTGTACGGCACTTTAGAGGTTGTTCGTCCTTGTTTCATACTTGCAACTTATTTCATTATTTCAAACTCGATTTGAATTTTTAAACCTTTTTGGGGTTACTGTGCACAGTTTTTTTTTCAGATGTGAAGACTTCGCGAAATCCCTTGCAACTGATGGCGAAACACTGAGAGGAGGTCAGATTCTTGTATAAGATCATGCAGAGTAGGACTGGCAGGGTGTGGCGACGTCCTCTTGAAACACCACGGTGGGCATGGCAACGTGCAAGGAAGCAGTGAGGAGTGGAGCACACGACATGCGGTTATGTTGGACTCACTGTTCATCTTGGCGCGGTAGTCATCCTCCATCTCGGCCAGACGCTTGCTGCTGACACTACTGTTGCTCTCCAGCGAGCTGAGCTTGGCGCGCAGGCTGGCCAACTCTTGGTCACAGTTCTTCTTCTCCTTCTGGTGCTTCGCCTTCATCACGTCCAAGCGCTTTTTCTCCGCCTGCCATGCAATCACACCATAACACTTCACTCCTCCACCAACAAACTCGCACATTAGTCTCCCTTTACTCCCATCCGTAGCCTATACAATCACCCCTCACTCTCATCTTGTCAACCTGAGAAACAATTTGATACGGAAATCTCACTTGACTAAATTTTACATATCTCAAAGTCAATATTGTCTTCTTTTCTTCTGCTCATATTACTCTTTTGTTCTAAACGAAAGTGGTTTACACGGCCATTGGTTATGCTAAATGGAAAGATACAAAACTTTGTACGAATAATATTCTTGATTTATTTTATGTGCAGTGGCTCGTCAGGAAAGTAATAAATTTGTTGAAATTTTAATAGAACAGCAATAGGCCTAATTACAAACGTGCATGTACATTGTATGTGTCGTTATTTCTGTACTGCTTTTGGTTTGTAACAAGTTAAAACGCACAGTTTATTTAATGCAAACAAATATTAATTTCACAATTATATATTGAGAATATATATGATATTGAGAACAAATATCCTTGCTTCTGAGAAACAGGCACACGTTCTTTGTACAAATTTGTTTTTTCAAAGTTCCCGTATGTTCTGTCACAGCCCTTTACAAGACCAATTTTGTTCATGATAATTTCTTCACGCGCCTAATGTCACCGCAATCCTCAGTCTTCGTTCATGTGACTCTAGGCAGAAATTACTTTTACTATACTTATTTTACATATCCTTTCTGTGCATGAACTCATTGTAACACATTATGTTGGTGGCAATCTTACAAAAGGTTTTGTCTTCTGTTCTTAAATTGCAAAGACTTAACTGTAATCGCAAGGTAATGTAACTGCGCCCAGTAACTTGAAACACTCACATTAAACAAAGTACTGAGATTAGTAATGTTAATGTATGTTCAAATTATTCGCATTTATACACAGTTAAATAACAGAGAAACGTCACTTATTAGCTCGCATTGAAAACTCTCTACTTCAGCTGCCAATAATTACACGTGAGTTAGCCGTGAATAATATATTTGTGTTTTGATCTATATTAATTAATTAATTGCACAATAAATTATGCTAAGTCAGTGCATGGTTTGCCAGTTTCAGTCTTGAACAGTCACATCAGTCAATTGTTGTTTTTTCTTCATGGTTAAATACCAGGTTGTGCGAAATATTTGGCTAAAAAACGGGACGTAAAATTAACAACTTTAACTTTTCTTAAATGTTTACATATGCTCAAAGTGTTAGCGTGTAATCTTTAACGGTAGGTTTTAAAGTGACCACTATGAAATACACTTTTTTGTTTTATTGACTATATTACATACTATTTTACAATTATTATAAAATTATTTTACTTTTTATTGAGCGTAGTTTTTTAAAGACCTGGTTTTTATTACAAATAATTGAGCAGGAAGTCCAATTGTTCTATGTGAGTATGACATTTTGCCAGCTTTGTTTTATTTATTTAAATGTAATCGTTTATTTTAATAGTAAAATTATACTATTTAAAATAACTCGGAAACTTTAATGTTTAAGTTTACATTTTGTTGTTTTATTTTTATTTTACCCTTCGTTGAAAATAATAATTACGTGCTTATTTATTTTGAATTGTATCCCTCCATAAAAATTAATTGCATGTACTGTACATGTAATGCGTGGAGCATCAGTCCGAAACGAGGAAAAATTACTGATGTGGAAGCGCTTATGTTCTGCCCTTCAGACGTCAACTAACGATAGATATCAGGTCTGAGTTGTGAACTTTAAAAATAATTTAAAACAAATTTGTAAGAAACAGTTTTGTTCTGTTAACCTGCAAGCAGTTACATGGAAGTTATTTAAAATACTTGCTAAATCAACGTTCTGCGAGATATGGAAAATATGGCATGTGTTTGACTGATCACTTGCACTTACTGAAAATAAATGTGACGTGTGAGATAGTTCGGTTGTTATAGAGAGTTGTGGAAAGGTGCTGTATTCAAAATGTGCATAAAATAAATCGTGCTAGTGAAACAAATACATTGCCTTCGTATAATCGTTACATTAAAGCATCAAATTTGCTGCAATCAAATGAAGTATTTGTGTAGTTTGTATTGCTCTTCCATCGAATATCTCAAATCTTGTTTAAATTTGGATGCGTTAAATAAATCTAGAGAAAAAGTACTTCTATAAATAATACAATTATATTAAAAAAGGGACAGCAATTCAGTATGGTTAACGGTACTAATTTGATTTTGATTGTTACTACAACAATACATTCAACTGACGTGACAATTTATTCTATAGAAGGCAAAAAAAGTGATTTTCTCCATTAACATAACTAACTGTTACTTCTGTAGGAACGATGTTGTTGTAGGAAGGAATAAGATACTGCTGAAAACCAAACTGAACTGAAAACTTTTTTTTAGACAAATAAGGGTATCTAATACAATGACATTTTTCTCAGAGAAAACGTTAATATTTGTCATCGGATTACAGTAGCTGCAAAATCATTTTCAGAAACCATGATCTACTGATAAGTTATTTTTAGTCCACTTGAAGTACTGGATGAGAGCAAAACAACCAGAAAAATAAGGGAATAAAAATAATGTTAAATATATATATATATATATATATATATATATATATATATATATATATATTAGTTTTTGTGTGTAGTTACAGACATGAATGAAATTCCAGGTAAATTTTCCAGTAAACCATTATTTTATCGCTGTAGTTTATTGTGAAACATTATGTTCAAATGGTAAGCTTTCATAAAATAACGAATGATGTTACGTTTACTAAATGTGTTAAACGGTTTATTTTCTGCAAAGAAATTACATACTTTGCAACACGCAGTAGAGCATCAGTGCATTTTTTAACAATTAGTTTTACTTACGAAAATATATTAAGAATTTCGTGAGAGTGTTGATGGTCAACCACACACTTTCTTTCAACGTACAGATTCGATAAAAGCGTAAATAAATTCAAGTTAGTTTCAATTTGTTTATTGGAAAGCAGATGTTTCACATATTCGTACTACGTTAGATGTCTCATAGATGTATGAATTGACTGCTCAATATAACAAACGTGAGTATTTAACCTAATTAAAGAAAGGAAATTAACCTATATCGTGTTTTAATGTTTGTATCTCTGATAAGTCATTCCTAGAGACATGCAAAATTCGCGTTATTTTCTGACAGCTGACTAGACTCCAAATGACTGTAGGCTCGTTTGACGTCTCTCGCTGGCCTATATTGTCGTGACTTGCCGCGGAGAATGCGTACACGGTAGAGAGGCCAATCTCTGTAAAGACGTAACACACGTATATGACAATACATACAAGTGCGTGGCCAATTGAATCGCATATTATACTCTGTTATGTATAGGAAAGTGAAGTTTAGTCTGCTACCAAATGATAACGTGAATTTTGCACGTCTCTAGTCCGTTCATGGGCGCTTACGAAGCAAAAGTGAATAATTTTATGTTTGCACAACTTAATACTAGCTTCGTAGACATTACTTGTGACTACATTTTCATCTTGTACAATTTTTTTAGCTCTCCATAGACTTCCCATAGCAGCATGTCAAAGTCAAAACAGTTTGCACGTAACGGGAACATACCAATTGACTTACTGGAATGAAATTATTAATACTGAACTTAGTATGGGTCACAAGCTAAAATATTTAAACACACACAACGGACTTTCTTCTGGTTTTTATTCTGAAAGTGGTGGCACATTTCTTAATTTACTGCAATTTTTTTAAAAATAAAAAGTGATTTTGCAGTGTGTTTTTAAATTTCTTAATGTATGCTGCATAGTCTATCATTTAAGTTTTAACTATTTCTTTGAAGTATATCAGTTGGTTTTTGTTATTCGTATATTGCGTTAATATGCAAATATTAACTTTTACATGCCGCTATGGGAAGAATATAAAACCTAAAATAAAATGTTCACAAGTGGAAAATGTAGTCGCAATAAATGTCTGCAGAAATAACACAACGTCGTACAAACATAACATTATGCATTTTTGCCACTTGAACACCCTTAATGAATGGTAATGCTCGTCTACACAAGTTGGGTTGGTCGACAATGTTCTGGAGTAGGAACACAGAAATAAAAATATATTGGCCACAGCAAAATATTTCGTCATTATAGACCTTGCCATTTTTTTTTGTGGTGACCACAAACATTTTTTTGCTATCCCGTATAAAGTTTTGTAGTGACTGAAAACATATTTTGTAACCACTACAAAAATATTTTGTGAGGATCATAATGATAAAACTTTTGTCGCCACCACAAAACCAGTTTTTCTGTGAGTGTATGTAAAGTCTATCGTGAAAAACTCGCTCCCTATACTAACGTAAATTTAAGAACGTCGCGGATATACTTTCGCTATACAGGGTGTAAGGAAATTAACAGCACGGGAGGTGATTCCTAATGAAAACTTAAAGCAGACATTATACGAGACACTTTCACAACAAGTGAATATTAAAGAAGTTATGATCCCTTGAAAATCGAATTTGATAAAATTTCTAACTCCATTTCTAATGGATCAAAACTCCTTTAATTTTCACTTGTCATGCAAGCGCCCCACAAATAAAGACAATGGAAAATCGTGAAAATATTAAACACGTAATCTCCAATAAAGTGTAGTATCTCAACCTTGACACGTGTGAATAGTTTTCTGGCAAATCACACACGTTCTGAGTTAAAACTGTACAGTTCTAATTGTGTCTATTGAAGAGTGACACAGTAATTCATATAAACTATAGCCAATATAACCTTCAGTGTTATACATAGCATGTTGGAGTCTAGCAAACAATCAACTTTCCCCGCGATTTACCAGTGTCTCTACACGTGTGTCTGCTTCTGTTTTAACAAGGAATCGCCTCCCGGAGTTTAGGCTATTAAATTTCGTACGGCCTGTATAATCATCCTGAGTCGATGCCACGAAGATGTACAACAGTATTAGCTGGTACAGGTGACCATTCACTATACTAGACGATAGTTGTTGAAGTGTCTGTGACTCTTTTTTTGTGCTGTACTATTGGTGCCACAGTCCGTCCCTTCTGATGCTGGAATCATAACAAAGTTACAAAGGCGACGCAAAGTGCGCGACGTGAATAAATTTATTAGTCGGCCAACCAGCGTCGAGAATTATTCGACCTAAGGGCAACAAAAATTGCCGACGCGACGTGAATTCCGAACATAGCCTATTTTATCCGCGTCGCTAACGCGAGAAAGTTGAACAGTATTAAAGTATGTGCCCAAATGTTGGTGAAACTGGTGAGTCGGGAGTAAACTACATTTATTTCTTTTACGAGAGATTTTTATTTGTTATCATAAGGAAATCATAAAATTTTAAACAAACGTGTAATTGTTGCTTCATTTTCACATTTTGATTACAAATAAACCAGACAAACATTTGAACACTTTAAACGCCTATGTCTGTCGTTAAAAATGTTAGCATGCAGTGACAAAGAATTTTACACATTTAATATTTTAATTTTGTACTTTTTTAAAGAATTTGTCTCATGGAAAACTAACTGTGTACACAATAACGAGAATTTTTAGTGTTGCATCGTGCCCTACGCACTGCGTTTGTCGCGCTGTGATTCCAGCATTACTACCAAGCATGTCCTTCTGTATCCGACTGCAATCTTGTCACAGCTTGTTATATTATTTCCTATCCCGTAAATAAAGTTGATCAAACCCCTTTCCAGGTTTGACAGTGCATAAAATGGCTTCATAAATACGAATCATCAGCATTGAAAATATTTAGTTAAAGTAGTGGACTATAACACAATATTATACGTCCCTATAAAATAAATCAAGGATTTACTTCTAACTTAGTTTAAAACAAATTAATGTGTCCTAACGTTAAAACTAATTCTGTCATAGTTTTCCAATGTAACTGTTTCTCGTAAGGCTAGAAATGACTATATAAAAATATTTGCAACAATATTCAGTTACACTAAGGTCATATAAAATATTTGAGTAAAAAAAATGGTCAAATTAATATTTTAAACTCTAATGTATTATTTCACATCACTGACAATTGAGTTGACAAACGAATTTTCCATTGAAACAAATGTTGGTATTTTATTTGTTCTCTGCACATAAGACTGTATTACAGATATGATTGCAAATGTAACATTCGCTGCTGCAATATTTTAAGAGCACTCTGCACCAAAAAATTAGTAATTTTGTAACTGTTCATCACACTGTCAAACTATTACATGTGACATTTATAGTAATTTCCCACAAATGAAATATTCATCGTTTCCATATTTTTCCAACAAGCACATGCCAAAGTCGTGATTTGACTACTTTCGCTACTTACCCAAAGAAAATCTATTGAAACTATACGAATTAAATAATTTAGAGTGAAAGTAAATTTTTTAAGCTGCAAAATGACACTTTTGTTGTTTCACGTAAAAACAATTTTTAAAAATACAGGTACTCAAAGACATGCAGAAATTTAGGTACATTCAAGATATTTTTTATTACAAACAATTTTTACGTGAAATCACAAGTGTCACTATGAAGTTCTATACATTATTTTATATTCACTATAAATTATATAATTTGTATCGTTTGAATCCTTTTTACTTTGGGTGAGTAGCAAAAAATAGTCTAATTGATACTTTGACATGCTCTTGTACGAAAACAATGGACTCTAAGAATATTTTACTTCTTGGAAATTAGTATTAACATAATATGTAAGAGTTGAACAGTGTTTGGTGCTATAATGTGGTCACTTATTATTCTGTGCAGAGCGCTCTTAAGCTGTCGTGTAGAGTAATTGCATGTCGATACACTTTCACAGTTTATGGACATCATAGTCAAAATACATATTTAACTTAGCCCCAATCATAAACTTTTGAGTACATTTAGTTGTGTCATCAAATTGTTATACTAACACTTGTGCACTTACGACAAGTGTCATAAATATTCAAATAGATTAAAAGAAAAAAATTAATTTATTTATTTTAAAGTTTGAGTAATCTACCCAAGATGTAATGACTTCAAAGCCGTTTTAGACAGTAGATTTAAAATTTGATATTCTACCCAATTAATTCCAAATGTTTTAAGTAGCGTTAATATTTTATTTTTGTGCTGTTAATCGTGTCCATACACACCTACCTTTGTAAATTTATCAGCTATAGTATAGTTTATCTGCCGTAGAAAGCCGGATACTGAAACCAAGAGACGGCGAAGAAAGAATACGACACCGCACTAAACGACGACGTAAATTGCGAGCTAATGGGTTCGATGCACATGACACCATGCGGACGTATTTTCAATTGAACGCATATGTAGCTGTGACCCTGAAAGCATCAACCAGCGGTCTTAGGCACTAGAGTTAATTCTAAGATTCAATAATGAAAGTAAGACCAGATGAAACAAAGTAAGTTAACGGAGTATGAATAACTACTTTATGCAATCGATGAACTACAAGAGAAGAAGACTCATAGTCGAGCTTAAAATCGTAATCCCCTTGTGGACTGTTCGGAACATATTACTTAATTCTGTTGAAAGCAGAGGATACGTGAAGTTACCCACCCACAGAGAACTGTTTCAGGACGTAGGTGATTTAATAACCGATGAGAAGATCGATTCACGCCATAACGACATAGTCTGTGATATTGACAAATGTTAGGGTTCTTGTGCGTCAAAGAACAATATCATGATGTTTTGTAGACGATTATTTATACAGCCAGTGCTTTTTGGTAAAAATAATGTAGGAACAATTTGGTTCAGTGTTTTACACGCACATCTGAGCTCAGCGGTTATTGGCAAGATGTAATTAGTTCAGAACCGTCGCTCATTTGACTCTGCCAATCAGACAACGGTTACTGCAACACAACACGTTTGTGATTTGCGGGTAGAACTCCGATATACAGACATTTTAAGCTATCCCATCACTGATCATGAAACTGAGTTGCAAATGTGTGCATATAAGGCAATAAAATAAATTGTCGCGAAAATATTTTCACCAAAAATCACCTGCTCTACTCATTTTCTTTCCTGTACACATTAGATGTGTAGTCATAAATCTGCAATAGTGAGATATATTTGCAGACATGAAAAAGAGAGGAAAAATCAATCCCAGAGTAATTCTGTAATTTTCTTAATTAGACAAGCAGAATTCTAAAGGTAGAAATCAGCCGAATATCGACACAACACCCAGACACAAATAGAACCAGATTTCCAAAATCGAAAAAGTTGGAAGTAGACAAAACCTGTGAATAGTGGACAACAAACAAATGACAAGAGACAACACAACACAAGTTAAAAACAACGACAAAATGCGACGTTTTGGGATTTGCGATGTATTCCCGTCTTCAAGCTGAGACACAGCTGGTCGGAACACCAAGATGAGAATGAAGTTCGCTGGAAAATTGGGGTTTATATAGCCTGGATGGTCTCTAACCTGCTTGGCCAACGGTGGCAAAGTATATGTGACTGGCTGGGTTCTCAACCAATGAGAGGCAAGCACTCTCTGATTGGCTGAGAACCTTGTAGTGACTCTTTGCAGAGTTGCAGCATGAGGACAACGTGGGACTGGTGATGTGTGATATATGGTTAACACCACTATGTTATGAAGACTAATGATTAGAGCGACGATTTTATGGCGAAAAGATTTTTGCACCATTTGGTTTCAATACCTTTTGTTCACATCCGCAACTCTGTTTCATGGTCAGTGATTGGACGTTTTAACTGTGACACGTCTTGAGGTTCTACTAACAAATCACAGGCGTATTACGTCACAATAGCCTCATTGTTATTGGTGCAGTCAAATGAGGGACGTGTCTGAGCAAAGACACGCTGCCAATAGCCGTGAAGCAGAGCTGCCGAGGTGCACGAGGGACACTGAAACAAAATATTGCAAAAATCTTTTCGCGACAAAATCGTGGATCTACTAATGATTACCGAGTCTGGGTGTGAAGGGTCTCTAGTGAACGATATAATCGCATCCTCACTATCAAGTAACGCACTTTTACATGACCGACATACATTGTAGTCCAAGGTGCCAAAACCTATGTTATCCTATCCACTACCGTCGTTTTGCATTGAACAGGAAACGCCCTGCGGTATATTGGCGAAAGTGTTCGTCCCTATCTTATGGTGTTTCTGGATGGGATATCAGGAGTGATCATCTAGCAGGAAAACATCCCATTTCACACAGCATGGTCCTTTCGCATTTACGCATACCAAAGGCATGTTCAAACACTATATCCTTCCCGCTACCCTGTAACGTAACTTACAATGTCATTTAGAACTAGTTGGAACGTCTTACGCCACCATTCCATTATTTCCGTGATATGTATAATACACGGTACAGTAACTGTTTCCCCGTAGGCTTCAGAACAACACCCAGCCAATGTTTAACTACATGCCAAACCGTTATGCAGCATTCATCGTAGTACCAAGGGGTACGACGCAGTGCTGTAGATGACTTGACAGCATCCATATATTCATATGTTGCAATTTTACTACGCTACTAATGACAATATTGTGAGTTACCCGTTGACCTATTTAGTTTTGAAATATCCTATCATGTGGGTTATTATATTGTTCGTTGATGTGGATTCCTCCATAATTTCCTTTAATTCCGAAATCCACAACTACTTTTCCTCTTTCACAAGGGCCTTGTGCTGTTCCAGAGCAATGAAATCACAAGAATAAATCACAACCACAATGGAACTGAACGACATAAAAAATGTTGTCACTTGAAATGTTGCAACGACAGTAGCCGTGAATTTAAGTACCCGACCTAGTGGATCGAACACACAATCACACATACACTAAACTATTACTGTTGCTTCTATATTAGGATGGATAAGGCCTGATATAGTAAGGGATTACTTTGCCAAACTTCAAAGTAATATTCTTCCAAATATGTTTTATTTAAGAGATGTTCGCAGCCAATTAAATGATTTAGAAGTCGTTCTTGCATATAACTATCACACGACTCTTCGAAAACACTCCAAAATCTTGGATCAACATTTTAATGATACCTCGCGGTGTAGTCTTTGTTCAATATGCCTGGTCTGTCAATGTTTCCTTTTAAAGTAATTCTTCATTAAAAACCATTAAGCTAACATTTCAACATTTTGTTGGGGTTTTTAGCTTCTTTAATTTTAAACTTGTTTTGATAGTTTCTTTTGTAAAGTCAACGAACTTACACTAATGAGCCTTTCACAATTAATGTCTGCCAGTTGCATTTTTTTTTACTGTTGTTGTCTTTAGACGCTCTATAAATTCGTTAAAACCGTTGAACATGTTTCTGTAAATAGCTTTGTTGGGTAGGTCGCTCATAAACCATTATGTCAGTGAAGCTATCCCGGACTAAACAATTTTTATGAATTTAAATTAATTTATAATTTTGTAATGACTGTTCGTTAGTTTTGAAGCACACAAATTTTAAGTCTCATTTTTTCTGAGCAAATGTGGGATTTAAAACAAATTATCAGGGCCGAAATTAAATTCATTCATGGAGATAAATTTAGTCATAACTTGTAACTACAGTTCACACTTTTAAAATGTTTAGTGTAGAATTCAAAATAGTCTTTATTTATTAGCCAATTTCTAAACATATAGCATACACTTATTTAATCTTACATACCAAGCTACGTGAAAACACTACAATTATTATTAAAATATAATTTCTTAAACATTATTATTTCAAACTCACTTATTTCACAGCGAATCAGTGTTTTAGAATCGTGGATCATGACGTATTATATGTACGTGGTTTTCACTGAAATAATGAAAGGTTTTGTAGTGTTTACAGGCTGGTGAAATTCAACCTGCAGGTCAAATACGTCGCGGAATGTGAGGAATACTAATAATCATATCTCATTGGTATGGAACCACATATACACGGGAATAAGTACCCTTAGCATTCTGAAACATAGACCCTTACCTTCAAGCTGTTTTCCAGCTCAGCCACTTGATTTTCCAACTTGAGTTTTTCTTTCTGAGAATCCGACTCCAAGATGGTAAGCTTTTCTTCAAATGTCTTGCACATCTTCTCACTCTGAAACCAAACAAGCTAAGTGAGAAGCCGTATCTCGTTGCACCAGGAAGAACGGTTTTGCGGTAACCACAAAACGTTTTGTCAGTATGGATCTCATAAATTTTTTTGTAGTGGTCACAACATTTTATTGTAGTCACCGCATAACATTACTGGACGAAAAAAAAAATTGCGGTACCACAAAAATATTTGGTGAGATCCATATTAATAACTAATTTTTGTGGTTCCCACAAATATATTTTACAATGAAATATTATATTCATTTACAACTTTTCAACCTAAAATATTATCACGTCGCAAATTTTTGAATTTTATTTTAATCTAGTTTGGAGTGCTGGAAAGTCATTGACTCTGCTGTGGGAAGGCGGATGTCTGGTTGTTTTGCAATGAACGCCCACTTTTTGTGCCAGGTGCTGACAACTTCCAGGAAGCTGCCTGGTTATCGCGGGTCAGTTACCCTTCCTGGCAAGATAGACAGTTTTCACCTGGTATCAAGGGGCGTTAGTTGTGCAACTAAGTGTCCAGGTGTTGGCCGCGCCGGGGTTACTGGCCAGAGCTATGCTGACTCGGCAGGAGAGTCCGCATCGACGGGGCCGTTGGACGTCATTTTCGAGGAATGAATCTTTGTCGTCTGTCGGGAACGGACGTGTTGTCGGGACAGGAAGCCTGACAGGAACCTCAGACTATTTAAAATGTAGATTCGTGTCTTGAATCGTCAGCCTTGGGATGGCAACCGCCTCCCAACGGCTAAAATGTCGGTGGTGCACTCGATTAGCGAGGTATTAGTGAAAACCGTGTGGTTTGGCTTACGTAGGTCAAACGACAACAGCCTTTCAGAAGAGCCCGACAACGATTGACCTTCACAACAAACAATTAGAAGAAATTCACAGTGCTTCAACACCCTAGTAGGTCAAGCACGGTTCTTTTTTCTCTAAACCGTGATAACTTCGACGTGTCTCGAAAACGACGTTAATGTCATAACGGATGCGGGAAAATGCGAGCATGGATCGTCGTGTCATAATGCTTATATATCAGAATTATGACGTCAAAATGGACGATGATTCCAAAGAGGAATATATGCAGAGGTTGGTACGAAATATAACTATACAGTAGAGACGTGTTATATTTGTGTGTTGGAGAATCTGCTTTCAAGTTTCAACCACTAGAAAATTGTGTGAACAAAAAAATTAAACGGCTGCAACGGAAATGGTGTTGCTTGCACTTACATGTATTTTGTTCACATGTGATAATTCACTAAACATGTGAACAGAACTGGAAGAAACTGTGATCATGAGGCGATATTCTCGGTCAGTCGTGTGGGATTCTGCTGTTAATTTTCATTTCGCGAGCCAGTGCATACGTCACTAAAGTGGTGCTGTTACTGCCTACTTCAGTTCGTAGCAAAACAAAACCCTACACTTTTTGTTGCTCTCCTCCTGAAATTTTTCAATAGAAATATCAGCACTCGACCATCGTTTCTTACATGTTCATTAACTGCTTTATGAGAAATGTGAAATAAAACATAGTAAGACTATCTTAACAGTTATTGTTAACATTTCAGTATGTACGTTATGAATTTAAAGTTTACATAAGACTTACTAAGACCAAATAATTTTTCGAGAGAGTATTTATAACAAATAACGTGACAATATACGAAAATTATCATCCTCTAGTTATTAAAAATAATTTGCCTTAGAGTTGAGAAAAAATATATTTCGTTGCCCTTTACACCCTACACGATACAAATTAATTTTTTTCGCTATCTGGGAACGAATACAATGTTTGAACATAGTAAAACGTACTGCTAAAAATTAGAAAAATTTTAATAGTTTTACAAAGTCGACATCTGTAAGGAATAGCACTCACAGGTTAAATGCCAATATGAACGGTAGAACTGTTTTTAAAACTTAACTATATTGCCAGTCAACGTTGGTTTCTAAGGATATTTTTAGGAAATAATGATTTTGACTTATACGTTTTGTCCATCAGATTAATGCCAAGAATATTTATTTAAAATGCTGGTATGTGATTTTATTACAAGTCACTTTCTTTCGGTTCGGTTATACGAACACGACAAAATTACATACATAACACACGCGTACACTAATACAGTGTCAATAAATACCTTAATGTGCATTAGTTAAAATATTTTGTTCGGCTTAAAAATATTCAGTACAAACTGTGTAACTTATTTATTTTGGTGTTAGCGATTTGTATGTACAATATGTAGGTTATGGCTGTATGGTCTAGTTATTTGTTATGGTACGTGTGAACTTTAAGTTTATCTTTGCACTTATTGTTTTTACTGTGTGTAGATCTTGTGTACGTTATAAATATATTTTATAACTTGAAATGGTGAATATGGCAATGTTTCTACTGATATTATTTTTAAACATGCACCTTGTCGGCCTCATGACACACTAAAATACCACGTCAGAGTATCGACGGTCGCGTCGATCATCTGAAACGATTTGACGATCGACAAACCGAATCATTCTCGCTCTTTTGACGATACTTCTTTCCATTAACGAGTCGTTTCGATGACGATGTGAAAATAGGAACCATGCTTGGCATACTGGAACCAATTAGAGAACTGACCTCTTCCCCATTGGTTCCATGGGCAGCCAACCACAAACAGGGCTCTTAGCGAACCTGTAAAGGGCCTTATCTAGCTCAAAACTTTAAGTCGCCTAGAGAACCTGAAGATGTCAAAGAAAATGTTCTGCGAAACGTTGATCACCACAACCGACCATACGCGGCTCCAGCCCAGAAGCTAGGACCGTCATGACAACGGCAGGGATATCCTGCACACTTCTATACCTATCCTCGATGCACGCGATTAAGTTAAAATAAATAAATTGTATCGTTGAGAGATATGTTTAATCCGCAGCGTGTGTAATGATCACACTTCGACATAGTATAGTGACTTACGTTCTTAGCAATGCCATTGTTTAATATTATTTATTGATTTCTTTGTCTGCTTCATGAGACTGTAAGACATAAATTATTTTCTACAGCTTTCAGCTTGATTCGAAGTACATAAATATATTCCTGGACACTATTGTATCTAGGAACGAAAACGTTTTAACTGAATACCTAAAATGTTTTATAATACTACAGCCAATAATTATTGTCTGCTATAGTTGAATGACGATAACTTCAATATCGTCTCAGCTGAAAGTATCTTTCTTTTCGCAACGATAAATTTAAGCACTAAATTTTGCGCGATGTTTCTCCCTACCTGGACTGCCTGAAGTATTAAATTTTTTTGTTCAACCCTAGTTTTTACAAGTCATTTATTTCAATAATTCAAGCATCCTACAAAATTTACCTACAGCCAAATATGATTGATCCACTTTGACACTTCAGTCACAAAAACGAAAGAGATAAATATTACCACAATTATGGTGAAACATGTTTGAAGTTTGGGGCGAATTGCTTATCGAATTTTTAAATGTATGTTGACCAGTAATAAAGAATTCAGATTTTATCATAATCTACTTATAAAGTAACGCTATTTCTTGAATGTAAGCTTCAATATTGTTAAACCAGGCCCCCATCATTTTATTCTAATGTGACTGCCATATCGTGTATTTTTTGTGAATACCTAACAACTGAATGTCCACAAAAATAAAGTGTCACACCAAAGTTCTCTTGTGCGTAAACAGATTCAAATTGGACACTGCATGAAAGTTATGGCAAATTTATTCATGCAGTGCGTTAAAATTATTTAAGGAAATAATTAATAATATTTTAATGACATTTGTGGCTTTTATTTATAAGGAACATATTATGTACTGTACATTACATTTGATTAGGTACATTGAGGGGTTTCGTTCTTTACAAACTTGCCGTGTATGAAAGTTATGTTATTGGTTTATTATTGTAGGTTCTGTGGAATGAGTAAACGATAGAAGTATTTGAGAAAGTTATCAGTGTAATACGAGAAACCCAGTTATAAAATATATCTAATGAAAAATCAGTTTTAATTATATCTGACTCAATTTAGTTTTTATTGTAGTATTAAATTTGATTTCTAAATAATGTTGTTGAGTATTTAAAAAAAATTCCTTTAGGTGGTCAAATTTCATAAAAGTGGTAGCAATAGTTTACTCTGCTTACCATTGTTACATTACTGATAAAATAAATTTAATTCTTCTTATGGGTTAACTGAATGCCCTGGTGTTAAAATTTTTTACCATAGTGATTTTATCTATCTACATATGTTTGAAACGACAGTTTTCATTAAAATAGTTTTATTAATTTTCAGAGTATCGGAAATTACTTGTTTTCAGTACCACGAAAACATCACATTTCAGCTATCCTAAAATGTTGCCTGTGTGGCAATGTGCAAATGTAAACTCTTAAGGCATTATGGACAATTTTCGGTGAGTCTTAGTTTCGTTGCAGTAATACTAGCTAAAAGTCTGCTGATAGACATATAGTACTACCTTCTCCATTTTCAGTGTCATCTCTTTGAGTCGATTTTCACTTTGCTCCAGTTCCTCTTTCAACGCTGATATTCTTCTCCGCTCTTCAATGCCCTCCTTGCTGGCAGCGTTCTTGGCACTTTGCTGCTCTTCTTTCAGTTTCTTTTCCTGCAGACAAAATCAATATTGAATCTATCGCGAACTTGTAAACATGATTTTTGTAGCAGCTATTTATCACTCTTGATAAAGTTACACAGCAAATTGTTTTGACAAGATGAAATTTTTTGGACCTACTCCATTGTATTGCATTTACGTATGTCCAAAAAACTACATCCAGCCACGTACTTCCTCTGCACAACTGTTTCAAAGCTTAATACACATTGTTTTAACTAATTGCCTTTAATCATGCCATTCGTTGATCTAACATGTACTGTACATAGAATATATAACGGATGCAAGTGCCAAAACTATACATCTGAATAAATGGGGGTAAACAGCAATACAAGATGCTGCAGACCAATAAAAGGTGCGAAATTCTGACACTCATAAATGAGTAGTCCAGTTCCAAAACTTTTCTTGTCCACTTTAACTAAAACTGAGCAAATCGCGAAAATCTTATTTGCGAACCCATTTGTGACATGGCCAAAGCAGTTTTTCGAAGAGTAACTGTTATTGAATAAGGCGACCTTTGGAAACTATCATCACGTCAACTATAGCGCACATTTAAAAGCTACACAAATTTGTTCATAACTCATTTTTTCCTTGGCGATGGACAAGGAGAGTTTTGGAACTGGACTACTCATATATTATTGGGGAAATAATTGGACATTAAGGCGTATACAAATACATTGGTACTGGCATAAAATATTTTAAAGGAAGAATAACAATTTTGTTTAACATGGCATTTACCCGTTTAGTTTTCCACTTTAGAACCATCCAAGTGATGCATATTTACTATCTAAGCCTAACATAACAGTAAGCACAGTCTCTTGTTCCCCTACAATTATCCGAGTTTAACTTATTAACTACGTAAGCCTAAAATTACAATAATCACAGCCCCTTGTTCCTATAGTGGTCCAGATTTAGCTTAGGAACTAAGTTAGCCGAACATCACAATCCTAACATAACAATTAGCACAGTCTCTTGTTCCCCTACAATTATCCAAGTTTAACTTATTAACTACGTAAGCCTAACATCACAATAATCACAGCCCCTTGTTCCTACAGTGGTCCAAATTTAGCTTAGGAACTAAGTTAGCCGAACATCACAATAACCACAGAAACTTGTTCTCCTACATTTATATATAAGGTTTGCTTACCTACGCAAGTCTAACGTCACAATAAGCACAGTCATTTGTTACCCAATAACTCATTTTATTAATATTATATGTATTTTAAATGTTATTGCATTTGCTTAAATAAGACTTAGAAACCAATATTAAATGAAATTACAATACATTAGAGTGATTTTGAGTTGTTAATTGAGGCACTGCATAGAAATCTACTAACACTTGACAACTGTATAAAACCTATTTAAAATAGCATCAATATATAATAAGTCGATCCCGTCTCTATTTTGGAATTTGCTGCCTAACCGACACTGTTAAATTGACGCATGTTTTCTTACCTTAATTGAAGACGATGACTGGTACTCTTAAATTCGTTGTTGCCGTTTCACGCGCGAAAGAACATTAACTCCGACCCCGAAATTGTTAAAATTGAACAAAATTGTACCTTCCAATTTAACCGAAGTTTACGACGTCCGGTACGACTGGCTGCTGCTTTGGTATGTATTTAACATACAAGAGAGAAGCCAGCTGTGCCCGGTCTACGTCAGTTTGCTGCTGTGACGTTAGCTTCGCCATGATTGGACCTCGGCAGTCACATGTGTTGTGTTTAGCCTAGAACGTTCGGTCTTTATATTTGTATGCGGTTGGCAAAACTGTTTATAATAGATAACGCCACCGTAGTAAAGAGGGCGTTGATGTTCATGTATGATGTAATTGTTTTATGATTCGACGATGGCAATTTAGTGGGAGCAGACTTTCTACAATAAATAGGCGTCCTTTTTATCAGAGAAGTACACTCGGATTCCTGGGGTGTCATGCTGGCGCTCATCAGAGAAGTTAAGTAGATGTTTGTTTGAAATTTGGAATTTTCAGAAATTATGTGTCCATTTATTCATCTAAGGTAGCAAAATTTGAGTCTTGGAAATGTTTAAACAGAACAGTTTTCAATTCATGTAGGAAGATTGTAAAATAACAGAAGGGCTACGTTCATTTAGCATGCAATGCAATGTGTAAAATACTTTTATTTAGTTGGAATGGTAATTAGATTTGCAAGAGTGTTAAGGTGGGAGTCTTTCGCGTACGATTTCCTTGTAGTAAGTATTTTGTAAAATTATATGCAGCATTTTATCTTTAATTATTTGTTACAGAATTGACACCTTTTTTTGAGTACGTAGATTTTTGGAATTAATGGTTGGTTCCATATTTGTGGTCATATCTCCCTCTTTAGATCAACATTTTTCCAGTTAGGTCTTTCCCTGAGGATCTGTCGTCACTAAGTTGAGAACAGCAGTGGTGGCAGATGTATGCGCTGAGGTAGTAAATATTGTAGAAATATTTACTTTACGGAAACTTTAATTCAAACTTTCTGTTTTTACTTACTGTGATTTACTGGCTTCTTGTTGAAGTCATTTCAATATAAATTGACCAAAAGTATCGTTTTGCCTTTTCTCTACTGCTATAATAGCTTGTGCATCAGGAGGTTTTTTTTTTTACTTGTACTACTATGAAGTCAGCTAATGACGTACCTCAGGCTGCGTTTCAAACAGCTTAGTTCATATTATTCATGCAAACACATATTTGAAACTCTTGGATTCTCTCTGATCCTATTTGATACTAAGCATGACATGGTTTTATTTAGCGTGTGTATTCCTCGTATTGGCTTTAAGGCTAAACATGCATGCCTGTATCACATTTAACAATAGTTTACTCCTGCCTCAAGACGTTAACTTTGGGAGCGATTGAATAAATACTCTTAAGTTATGAGTAAGGTGTGAAATGTTTACATTAGTAACTCGCAAGAAAATGAAAATTGGCTGATATAAAAATTTAACAGGGTATTAACTTCGCTCATTTACTATAAATAGCCAGTTCTAATTGACTAGAACCTAAAGGCTAGGATGAGGCGTAATACGCGTAATATCCTTAACTTTCCGCACTTATTTGGCTGGATTGTCCTAGAATCAAACGGTGCAGCGGAAATAGAGTCATTGAGTCGCAAGAAGCCAACTTTATAAAACAGCTTAAATGCGAAAAAAAAAAAACTAGTTTTTTTTTTCTTTCTCTCTTCCTGGCCAGCTATATTTCTTACCGCAGTTTCGTAGGCTGTCACCTCTTGCAGTAGAAGTACTGAAGCAATTATCTTATATTTCAAAACATACTTGACTGGTTCCAATCGTACACAAAACTGCTTCAACGTTGAGAAAATATTTGGTTTATCATTCAGTACAAGAATATATAATTTTATATTCGCTTGGGATATTTTCTTGCCTGACAGTAGCAATCGTTATTAAATAGTTTTTAACCACTGTGTAAGAAGTAATTGTGGGTATGTGCGATATAGTTTAAAAACAGATATTGGCTATTTATTAACATTTCACAGCAAATAAAGATAATTTTTAATTTACAATTCCATATTTCTCAGAGAAGTTTATACATTTATTGTACACTGGAATAATTTCACCGCCTTGGTACGAAAACGGCATTAGTCTTCGTTAGAAACCATCTAAAAATTCTGGAAAACTGAGAGCAGAACCCCATGTTCTTCGGAATGCAAGCCGAGTGTTTTACTACAGTTCCAAATATCCCGGTGTAACGACGAGTCTTCTTACAACAGTAGTTATGAAATATATATTATTATCAAAATTCCCCCCCCCCCCCATCTCCTTTTAGAAACTCTATCCGACTGTTTTTATTACTAACCATTATTAGTCTACAATAATTGTAACACATTTTGCTACTTTGTCTATTGGCCTATAAATTACTGTCGTTGAAAATGATGTCTGTTTGATTGAATCGATGTTTATTATATTTTTTCTAACCAGTAACACTAGTAGTAATTGTAATGTAAGTTATGTTTATTGTGATGTTTTAGGCGGAAGAACAAACACTCTCTCTAAAAAGATTGTTTTTAACACCACAAGTTAAACGATTTCTTTAAATAATTTATAAACAAAAAATGTAATTAAGGTTAAATGATTTTCGAATTTTACATATTATGTAGTTTTCGTGACGACATACCCATATCTTATAAAACTTACGAAAGGAGATGCACTTTCCGCAAAATCTTAGGCGTCAAAATTGTAGCATAAATTTTTAACTTCGTTTTCAGTTCTCTCAGCAACATTTATTAATAGACCTACTAGTTAGCAATTTTTAATTTTTGTGACAAGTATTCTCCGCATGAGAATCCAAAATTTAAATTAATATTTATGCATTAGGTAGGTAAAGTGTCTACCATGACTCGTAGTTGCACGAATTTTTCAGTTGAATCATCGCTGTAATTATTCTAAAACACTGGGTATATTATTATAAATTCGACATTTAACTAGTTAAATCATTAATAACACAATTATTACAAATTGAAATATATTTAATATCGTTCCCGCTGAGATAAATGTAAGGTATAGAAAAATCTTATTACGTTACATATTAACACGCCTATGTTAAGACCGAAATTGATACACATGCAGACTGACGTTAAGGTACATACCAACAGCTCGATCTGACTAGCCTTTGACGCTATGGTGTTTTCCAGGCTGGTTATCTTAGACTGAAGTGCCACCACTTGACCTTCCAAGCTCGCCTTTTCCTTCGTTAAAGATTTTGATATTTCTTGCTGTGAGCTCTCACTTGCTCGACTTTTCTTGCGTTCAACCTCCAGCTGAAATAATAATAAAATAAGCGTGCCATAGCTTTTAGATAACCATATCCCATCAAAATTTATTGTACTAAAATCAAAGAAGCTCTATTATGGCATCTAATGATATACAGAAAATCTCAAGTTTAAAAACAGAACAAAACAATGAAACAATCAATATTTGCATGGTTAAAAAAATAAAGAACTAAATACACGGATTGTATAATTTCTTTATAAATGGTATTAGATTGACATACAGACTACATGCTCAAAATTAACTAATCCTGTTTTTACATTTATTTCTTTTTGAAAGACATACACCAAATTAGACTTCTCTTCCATTGTTTAATTTAGAAGAGTTACAAGAAACATATTTTAAAAACCAATGCTACTTACCATAAAAGAAGATAAAATTATATGAAATAAGCAGTATTATGTTCTCATCTCTTATTTATCAATTACAAAAATAAAGTGGTGGCTCGTGGGTTGTTGACAGGTAGGGCTGCAGTTTCCAAGAGCTGTAAAGGATTGTGCGTTGGTTGACTCTGCAGCCACTGACACGCTGATGTGCAGGTGCCCCTTACTACTGAGTGCTCACAAAAGATCTATTAGCCGGCAAATTGTCCATGGCCGTTGGTCTATGGCGTCTTTATCAAGAGCGAACAGTTCCGACTATTTGCAGCCCCACCTGGCAAAAACCCACGAACCGCCACTGTAAAAAATGTAAGCAGAATTTTTCTGGAAAACGAATATAAAGAATAAAAGTCAAAATAAAATTCAGGTCTTTGCATTCGGCTTTTAACCTACAAATTTGCAACTTTCAGGTCGAGATGTAAAATTGAAGCTTGTATAAATACTGTAACCAATGATGGTAATCTTGCAATGTGATTTCGTTAAGTACACTAGCAGGAACCGAAGACAAGAGTTAAAGGATACTCACTAAATTTGCATGCTGCTGGGTATATGGATCAACATAATTGTAATTCAAAAAAATATTAAAAGGTACTGGTATAATACAAAATATTTAAATTATCATGCCTTACCAAAAATTATTAAACAATTTCACATGTTGCATGTTTTTAGCAGTTGCTGTTAACACGATTTAGTGGAACAAGTTACCTTAAATGATACTGTGGACAGTGTTATTACATTTATGTATTTATGTATGTATGTACCTTATATATATACACACATATTAACACATACATACATATGTTATTTTGAAGGCTAGTTAAAAATTAATAATTTACAGTACATCTTTCACAAGAAAACTTCTAAATACGCCACTTTTTGTAAATGATAATAACACAGACATGCATCAAAATTAAATACATTCAAGGCTTATATCCAAACAATAAATCCCAAGTAATTTAAAGAATGTAAAACTATTGACCTTGCAATATTGAAAAAATTTTTGTTAAATAAGTTTATAAAATATTTTACTAAAGAAATTATTTTTAAAAAAATTTAAATAGGAATTATATTGCGTATTATAAAAAATATCTAAATTGTAACAATGTTTTAAAACTGACTGTACATTAGTAAAAGCAGCATTATAGTTCTTGGCCTAAATTAATATTTCTTCAGCGATAAGATTATCACGCTGTGTACGGTTTCATTACGGTTTCTGACTAGGGAATTTCTTGATTTAAAAGCGTTTATGGTCCGTTGCCAAAAACAATACAAATGTATATAATTATATACGGTTCACATTCAGTTTTAAGTCTTGTAAAAACGTTAATATTACACAGACAGATACTAGATAAAGAAACAGACCTGTTCACTTTTAGCACAAATAGTCTACTACAAAATAAATAAAATTTAACATTAACTTATTCTTACCTTAAACGGGAATAAATTTTTTTCTTTGCAGAATTTCTTGGAATTATTGGAGTTTAAATGCATAAATATTGCCCAAACGTCACTTTAACACAGTGATATTATATATCGTTAATTTTTTTTACTTAATAAACTGTACCTGACTTCCAGCATTTTGTCTTAGCTTCAAACTGAATTTTATATTTTTAATTATTAGTTACGGATGTCGAATTCATGATTTAGACAAAATATTGTCAATTTCTTCACTAATTATGCGTTTACCTGAAACGATTTAGTGTTACACCTATCAATTAAATTTCTCAAAACTTCTTTTTAATGTATTTTGCTATCAAATATATATATATACACATGTTATGTGATTGCTCTTATTACTTATGCAACTATTGATAAAATATTGAATAAAAAATATATTTAAAACTGCTACTATGCGCCGGGGTTTTCTTAAGCACTGCCAAAGAAAACAACGACGGAGACGCTTAAAACATCAAATATTTAATATTTATAAAATAACTACAGTATTAGGTATAGTTTCATAATATTATGTTTCACAGTTGCTAATATTATTTATTTTTTATAATTTTTGTTGCATTTCAGGAATTCTAAATATGCGACCCTGAATGAAATTTACTGTTAAAATTTGTATTTTTAACGTTAATTTCTTCACGAAAAATAAGAATACGAACAATAAACTATCTAAAAAGGATTCAACTGTGCTATATAATTAAAACACTTAAACAGTTTTAAACGACACAACTTCTAGATTAGATTTCAAATGCTATTAACAAGGTAAAATAGTTTATTGCATAAGCATACAAAATAAGTAAATTTCAGTATAGTTTTGCTTCCATGTTATGTTTTTTATAATTCAGAAAACCACTGTCCGCGCCATGTTTACACCCACACGACTTGTGCAATATACCAGCAAAGCAACCTTACCGCCTGACTTTCTGCGACGTCTTTCTACAAAAATTCCCAACTCGAATCCTACGCATGATTTTGTGCAGCGTACGCGAAATGTACGATTAGTTTGGAATATGTCAATATGAAACCCGTTAAAAAATAACCTACATTTCTTAACTTAGAAAAGAAGTTACTATTATACAACGTGCCATTGAGGAGATTAGGAACAGAGCATGAATTAAATGGCATTTCGCGAGTGTCTCAGGTATTATATGATGTCTGACGATTGTACCACGAAATCACCAAAATTAAAGTGTCAATTACGACGATGGTGGAAAAAAAAACTGGTGTAAATAAACATCAATAGTACAAGTTCTCAGTACATTACAACAAGTAACACAAATAATTTCAATTTGAGTAATAAGAAAATAATGAATTACACCTACCTATACTAATAGCTCACACTAGTTTGGAAATGGAACCTTTTGTTCAAATTTATGGTTTACAAATTTCACCAGATAAATTAAAGCGACGCTGAGCGATACGTAGAGTAGTAAAACTAAAGGATCATTGTTAAAATTTCGATATTTAATTTGAAGAAACTTGAAACCACTTAAAGTCTTAATAAAAAAGGAATTAATTATTTTATCTCCTTTGAAAAACGAAAAAAAATATATATACATGAACCCGGTATTCACTCCCTCATTCGTTTGTGTGTACACATTATTGAAAAAATTTACTTTCTTCGTAATTTTTAAATAGACAATTCGTTTTAAATCGTAAACAGCAGATAAAATGTTATATAGAACTTTATTTACTTTATCATCATTTAATCTTTTTTAATGGTGTACTGATATCCAGGTAAATTAAAAAATTACAGTGATGTCAGGTCTCAACCACATTTTCCCTGTCTACCGAATACAAGTATTTATTTCAACTTATTCCACCGGTAACCACATTAATGCAGTTGTGACTGAGTGGTTTTAACTGATCGTGGCATTCTTCTGACATCTTTTACACGTATTGTAGTTATCGTGAGTCATTCTGGTTGCTGAACTTTGCAAGGTTGGATTTCCCTTTCTGGGTAGAATCCGTCACAGAATAATGGATCTACTTATCGAGCAAGTATTCGATTATATTACAGGAATAAATTTCAATTGTCATAAATTGAAAATATCAAAATAAACTTACAATGCGACCATTCGTTCTCCTCTGCATCATGCCACAATGCCGATGAAAACACTTTCATAAAGCCAGCATCAACGTGCAAAATTTTACATTAAATACAGAACTTTATATATTTTATCTTGGAGACCGACAAGTGTATCTCCTCGTTTACAACCTGGTACCCTCGCTGCTACGCTCACGCTTGAACGTCCCACACCCTTTCTTATAACTGGCCGAAATGTATGGAAAGTTGTACCAACATATAGAGATTAAGTCACAGCATAAAAATAATAGTAATTAGAATGTAATAATTAATACCATATGAGAGAGCCAGGATATCGCAACCCGAATATTGATTTTATGAACGGGGGTCCGCAAGAAATCTACCTAAAATGAAGAAAAACATGAAATGAGGCTCCTACGATGGAGAAGCGCCGGAATGAGAAGGGCGGCAGGATACGGGAGATCCCCGAGAAAAACCCGCCGACCAGAGGCATCGACCGGCACGATTCCCACATGCGAAAAATTCGGGGACCGACTGGACGCCTCGGTGGGAGGCGAGCGTTCTGACCACTTGGCCGCCGCGGCCCTATATTTAAGTGATCTCAGAACTAAGCAAACATACAAAGAGTAATTGTGAAGTGTTACAAAGATATATTGATATTATTATAGTGTATACGGAAATTACAGTAAATCACTGTCCTCGATGGGCGGGGCCATCGTACTGGAGCTGTCTTCTGAACGGCCCACTTGAAACAAAGACTGCGGGGCAAATACGAAGACTTACGCGCCAAACAGGAGCGACGCGAGGTAGTACTTCGAACAGAAGACAGGCGGAAAGTAGATTGGACACCCGGTCTTTCGTCGAGACGAATTTCGAGACGTTGTAGGCATGTAGAGAAAAACGGTCCGGTATGATGCCGCCGGACGTCTTCGGATCGAGCGTCGTGACGCCCTACGAGCTTCACCGCTTCAAGTTGCTATGAGGTAGAGAAGCACCGTATCTTATAACTCAGCGTGATTATTAACAGCTACTTGCAATCGTTAAGTGTTACAAGTCAGGGCGGCAGACCACTGACGATGACGACTTACGGCCGCGAGTTCCTATTTACGCTCTTTTTGCGAGCTTAATTTTTTAAATCTTTAAAATTTAGCAGATATCGCAATTACGTCACATAAAAACGTTGAAAATTGTTTGTACTATGTAGTTTAATTTTTTCAAAACTTAAGCTCATAGCGTTTTGGTTAGTTATTGACTTAATTAAATTTCCTTAAATGTCATTATTTATCAAAATTATAAAACCATAAATTTTAAAAATTAGGCTACATAGTCCACACAATTTCCAACATTTTTAGGCAACAGTTTTTCGATATTTGCTCCCTTTCGCGATTTATTACATAAAACTAAATATAATAGCGTAAATAGGGACCCCGTGGCCTTAACATAACTTCAATATGATTTACTGAAGTGTTGCTGAGACTGTCAGGCGAGTAATTTCCTATTGCAGAACTAAGCGCACGTCAACAAATTTGTGCAATATCGGTCGTGTACGCAGTGAACAATGTACGGACTTTGCTACCCGTTTGAAACTGGACTTGCTGTTTTCAAGTTTGATTTATTTTATTTATTAACCTCAACCGTTATATTATATGTGTTTACGATCTGAGTACGTGTATGCATCAGTATTCGTTTATGCAACTCTATGTACAAATTACGAATTGTGGTATGATCGGTATGTCAATGTAAACGTTGTAACACAAATAAATAATTACTAAGGAAAATATTGTAATTATTTTGACATTGCTGAGTAAAATTAATCAATTTAGAAAAATACACTATAAAATTCTTAACTTATTTCAAATATGAAACCAATATTGCATTAAGAGAAACTATTTAAGGTATTTAAAATGCTGTTACTGTTCCTTGCCATCATTATATACTTTTTATCCTAACGATGTCAAATACAACAACAAACAGCATGAGTAAATTTAAACGGGAAATAAACTGGTAACATGCAAAATCCAATTTCTCAAACTCACAACTTTAAAAATTAATCTCTCTCCTCTGAGCGAAAAAAAAAAAATGAATTTATGATCAAGAATGTAAGACCCTAAACTAGCCACTAATAAATAAATATAAAAATGTTTTATAGAGGGCCTAGTATGTGTTGCATGCGTTTCCCACGGGTATCAAAGAGATTTAACATTTGTAGCATAGCAATTCGTATGTAGTGTTGCTTTCAAAATCCTAACTGGAAGACATAATAATAGATTGTATTAGAACCAAAATATTTGTGCGGATAATTCACATATAAATATATCATGTTATTCAACTTATTTATACGTATGTTGCTGTATTATAAGTTAGTAATAACCTACGTCAGTTATACAAAAAATATAAAATAATACATAATGTTTATTCCAAACCTAATATATATCTTAACATGATTTTGGTATGTCTTTCTCTTTTTAATCATATTCCTATAGTATTCATAGAAAACAATAAGTTTCTTAGTTGAATTAAAAAAGAGATATGTACGTCATGGTAAATAACCGAGAGCTCAATTTAACAAATTATATTCATAGAATCAACTATACCTCTTTCTCCAGTTTAGAAGCCTTGTCTTTCATATCATTCAACGAAGTCTCGCCTCTTCTCAACTTTTCTTCTAGTTCTTTAACTTGCTTTTCAGTCTCCGTTATCTTTCTGTTCTTCTCCAAAACCTATACAAAATAATTTATGTTAGTGTCAATACATGTCTCTAAATGTAAGTAGCAAACAGTCTGCTGTTAAAGTAATGTTGGAGTGAAATTTAAAAATATGAATGAGAAGCACGTTTGTACAAATAAAAGAATTCTTCTTCCTCTTAGTCACACATGTCTATGTTACACACAGAATAGGTCAATAGTAACGTGGAATGAAAACCATTAATAATAGCCTTTATTCCTTTGTTTGTACTTTTACAATCATTACACTAAAATCGGACATAATTACTAAGGAACTGCGAGAGAAATGACGATCGTGAAAATTATTATTGATGTATGTCAATGTTTCAGTTACACTCATAATAACTTGCATTTTAAAACAAACGTGTATATATATATATATATATATATATATATATATATATATATATATATATATATATATATAGAGAGAGAGAGAGAGAGAGAGAGAGGGAGAGAGAGAGAGAGAGAGAAATACAAGATAGTTCTGCAAAAATTTACAAAATTGACACTATCGATCATCAGGATATATATATTACTTACACTTATTGTTTAAAAATGTATTGCATTTCAAAATAATTTAATGTAAGTATTTACACGACATCTCTATTCTATAAAAATATGTTTATTATTTTTGTAACTTATCAAATATAATTTTGGGTAAAGTAGGATTCCTATTACACAATATTTCAAATATATTCTTTGAGATATTTTCCGTAAAGATCTGTTATATTTTTGTGCCTCCGCTAACCTCTTAACCGTCTTAATGTTTCTCTGAGTACAAAAATTCTCGACTGTTTATAAAAACATTTTAATACATTCCTTTTATTTTATCGCTTTCATTTTATACTTTATATTTACAACACTTATTGCATATTACATTCAAAATATTTTCCGATAAATCAAAGTTTAAGTAATAGTGGTCTCAGTAACACGTTTTAAAACATTTAATGCATTTAAATGACGGGTTTTGACATTAAATTTCTACGAATTTTTTCGCATAAGATTAATTTAGCTTATGTTAAGGTTATTATTGACGTGATGCCAGTTATGCTGAGATTTTAGTCTTTGCCAAAATTAAGTCGTTCAAACATACTGTCTAAGATGCAAGTCCGTATTATCATTTAGCTATCGCGGATTTTAGAGTTTCCCTCACAACCACAGCATTAAAAATATTCTACAAATTATAATTACATGAAAACAATTTTTTGTGGAGGTAAGGAACACCAGAATTACGTCAGAAACGATGCATTTCAACGGTTTATCACTTTCGATTTTGCAGTGAACTACAGGGAGGGTTGCAGTTTAGCACAATGAAACTTATTTGCAGTAAGTGCGCCTAAGCGGTAGGCAAAGTATATGTAGCAGAGCTGATAATGTTGCAGACATTACAGACAAACACCGGCATGTAGGAAATATAACTGCTGCCTTATTTGCTTTTACGTTATTGAAGAAACCAGCACCAATAAAGTTAAGATCGATAAAACATTTCCATTACCGATACATACGGCTGACGTTTACACAATTTACCATTGAAATGAGTCGCTTTGTATAGCAACAAGATTTTGTACTCTCCAAATGTATATTTTTCAACACCAGTACAAATTCAGCGACGCTTAGCAGTAGTGATACAAATGCCTAATTCACGAACCGAGATGTGAAACAATTTGCAAGCTTGTGAAATAAGTAATTGTTTATACTTTTTTAACCATATGTTTCTTATCACAACATGAATCATTATTCAATTTTTATTCGATAAGAATTTTGTTTGGAACATTATTGCTTACTGAGAAAACTAGTATCCTGGGTTTAGCAACACAGAACGCTGAAATTTAATTTGGAAAAGGCCAGTCATACGTAAGAGTTTTGCTGAACTATATATTTGTTTCATGTCCTAAATTAAACAGCCTGCACTCATAAATGCTTGCTTAATTTCTGAAGTCAGATGTTTCATTGTGCACAACATTCAACATTCCAAAAAAATCAATGATGATACAGCTTGGAAATTCAACAACCATTGAGATTAATGTCCAGTTATGGTCAATATTCTGTATTTTTATGTATCATTGACGTCTTCTTCAAAATCAGTTGCAACATTAAATCCTTCAATGTTATACACAATGTGTTCGTCTGAAATAACAGACTGACAAATGTATTAGGTATCACTGGCATAGTTCTCATATCGTCAAGCTACGGTTTAGAGATCATAAAAGTATGGCGTTTATTGTCATCTCCGTTGTTTCTTTTTAATATCCACACTACCATAGGTCTGGTCATTATGATTGAGTTTTAATATGTACAGCTTAAATGTATCATCAGTTTTAACATTACGTCGCGTATATCCATCTACTTAATTGTATTCCCCGTGGTGTCAACCTTCCGGTTAACGATGTCCTTGTCCATTTTTGCACATTCAAAAATATATATTTTGCCACCATTAATTCTACAACAAAATGTTAATTTCCTACGTGATCTCATAGCACGTATGTAGCTTTCTAGCTGATAGATATGTTACTGCATTTTTATAGCCTGTTTAACATCACTAAACGCGGCATAAATTGGTAGAAATGTGCGGCCTGGAATGAGGGAACTTTTAAAGACAGTGTATTAACAGAATGGCGATGTTCCAAAACAGTCATCAGCATTAAAGTCATTTTGATGTTCAGGTTTGGGCCACCACACAAATCTGCCCACATAACTTGCTCAATACTATCTTCCTTTAGGTCTCCTCAATATTTTATTCAGACATTCACCTACTTTTTTGTGCAACTTGTCCTTCCTTGCCTTTGACGCATGCAATAAACTCTTTTCCAGTTTTTTTTACAGCGAAGGCCACACCCATAATTAGCGCATATGAAATCAATATATGTGTGCATCCTCGGCAATAACTATGTTTTCTCAAGATAGAAAGCGATAATTTCAAAATCTTTGACTTCTTTTGCACTTGTCATGCATTACTTCATCTTAACTTGAGCAACACTTGCTACCTGTAAGTAATTTTGTTTCTCAAAACGTAATGATTCTTTCTGTGATTGATCATCTTACGAAAGCATTTTTAGCATCGAGCGAGTTCGTAACTGTACTCTTCTTCAGAACTTTTCTGATAATTTTAAATAACATGTAGAATATAACATTATAGTTTCACAATCTAACTAGGTTCTTTACTTCCAGTTTTAGTTACCATACATATCTCCGAGAGTTACGTGCTTTCAGGAAACCCTTGTTTGTTACATTTTGATAGTATTGAAATTTCCACACTGAGGTTATATTTGTTTGATTCACAACCTCCTGAATCCTCTCCTCTTCAATCTTATTAAGACCATTTATGCGTCCTCATTGGTACGATACATTATCAGAATTTATGTTCAGTAGTGCAGTGTTTAATTTTTGATGAGAAATCTGAAAGGTTTTTAACAAACGTTTCACGGCAAACCACAATACAAGCAATTCTGTATAAACTTGTGAATTTCCTCATTCTTGAATTTTTTTTTACGGTTAATTGGAGCCTTTTCTCACCATATCAGTAATTAACAATGTATTTCCCTGATGTGATTAGAGTTTATTGTAATTGTTAATTCGGGACGTCATGTTTTTTCATTCTCATTATCCGGGCATATTTTTCGAAGATTGGCAGACGTGGAATCCGGACTGCTTTAATAGCTTCTTGATTGTAGTGTATACGCCAAACTTAGATTATTATATTTCTTGCTTTCACTTTTTCAGAATCATTTTGATAACATGTATCGATAGACTTCTGATAACACACATAATAAGAAATATGTTCTTAAAAGTGTCAAGCTCTACTTTATTTTTTGGAAATAAATCTTATTGCAAACAAAACTATAAATTAAATCCACTCTATTAAGATTCCGCACTTAGTTTCAACTTGTCACTAGGATTCCTATTACAAAGTCAGTGGTGCTTAAGTCAATGTTGCTAAACATGTGGTACATGGCTCACTAAACTATTGCTTGAATATGGGATAGTTGTTGCCAAACCAGAACAGTCATTTCTCCATGAAACGAAGATGTAATCTCAATATTTGTGTTTTGGTGCTTGGATCACTAGATCTATTGCTAGCTGCCATTTAAATATTTCATTACGTAAACAAATTATGTATTGATTGAAACCAATTTTGTTCACACGAAACAGTTTTTACGAAGAATTTTATCTGAAAATAACAAATTTAAGGTAGGAAATTTGGCAATAAATTTATAACTAAAAAAATGTATATCTTGTTTGTTTAATGATACGTTTATATTTATTACGCCATGGTTTGTGTTCACGCATGGCTATCATGAATCAAAAGTTGATGGGGAACGGACAGTTCACCTACTTCGTCAGTTGTACCACCAACTACCCCTACACTCCTTTTACCCCCACTATACCCGTGAGGGTGTCTGCAGACCATCCCTTATTTCTTGTCTTTTGCTCCTATTGGCCCGAACATTTTCGGTTACTATGGCAACTTGGACATGGACACTCAGTTCAAAACATTATTTAAGCATAAAAAGAAAGAAAAATTTAATA
>PNEQ01123358.1:0-41482 GCA_003012365.1 Medauroidea extradentata
TATATATATATATATATATATATATATATATATATATATATATATATATATATATATATATATATATATGTATGTATACATACATCTAAAATATAAAATTCTCGTGTCACAGTGCTTATTTCCATACTCATCCGAAACGACTTAACAGATTTCAATGAAATTTTTTATATACATTTGGTAGGTCTGCGAATAGGTTTTTATCTATTTTTTACACTCCTAAGTGCCATTGTTTAGTAAATATTTTTAGTTAATTTATGTGACAAAACAACGTTTGTCGGGGCAAGAAATCGTACGGTTTCGACTAAAAACTCAATTGACCAAATTTTATCAGGTGCATAATTAAACAAAACCACAGCATTTACTGCCTTTGGAAAAATCGGCCAACATGGAGAAGACGATATTAAACAAAACTGCCAGACAGATTTTTGTTATCTGATCTAGTTTAGGTGTAAAACATTGATATAACTAAAAAAGTTGAAACTAAAGAGCAAGGCTATAACAGCGAGGTCATCAGAGACGTGACATACTCACAATAATAGCAACTGAGGGAGGAATTGGCCATAACATTTATTAAGGAGTAATCCCACAATTCACACGGAGCGACTTCGAGAAACATTAGGGAGACAAAAACCAGGATAGTCGTAGTCGGGAATCGAACCCGGATCATCCTGAATGCGAGTACAACGTATTACCGTTACACAAGGTCGCACGGTCTGAGTAGAAACATTCTACATAGACGGCAAGGATGATCATGGAGCACGCATTGCATGAATAATAGCTTCTAAGTGCAGTGACTGAACTGGTAACTTATGTAGACATCTCACCTCAACAAGGAATTCAGCGTTAACTCTACTATTTTAACACGTGAAATATACACGAATATTCTCTTCATATACATATGTTAGTTATTTTTGAAAGAGATGGTGAAGAATGACTGTCTGCAAGAGTTTTCACTTTAAGGGGGCTCCCTACCTTCGCTTGAAACGCGTTACAGCAAGTTGCGGCTATACTTTAGTCGACGAAACTACTTAACGCACATTATATTTGTACATCTACGAAAATAACACACACTTCAAAATATTTCGCTACAGATTTAAAAATTTGGCACGTTCATTTGAGATGTAATTTTCGGGACCCTCAATATGGGCAAAATGTGTTTTCTAGACTGCCGTATATGGAAAAATAACAATCGGATTATAAAAGCGGAACTATAGAAACAAGCGTCAGACTTTGAACTATGTTGCCAATAAATAAAATAATGTGGTCACAGCTTAAAGTCCCATAGGGAAAAGGATAATAGTAAAGTAATGCACGCCATGTGAGTAGATTGCGCGGAGAGGCGATAAGGCATTTCATACGTCGGTCAGTGGCAACCTTACCGCTCCTGCCTCACACACACAAACATAGCCTATTTAGAGAAGGCCATCGTGCGTAAGATGTGATGTGAGTATGGAATACCGGAGGAATACAAAGGCGGGCGAAACGGGAGGCCTAGAAAAATAAACAGCCAGACAACGGTAAAGTCCGCTACGTTTCCCATACTCTTACATCAGGGGCAAGACCATCGGAAGCCAAAACCGGATTGCGAAGGTATAGGAGACAAGTGGTCTGGCCTTGGTTTCTAAAATATTTATGTTACCATTCCGTGTCTGTAAGAGACGAGCAGTGTTTACGTTGGCCCCGGTGAACTGTATCAAAGCTGCATGTTCTCCAACACAGAGAGGGAAAGAGAGAAAACTAAACTAGCGCATTAAGGAAAGCTTGCAGAAAGAGTTTCACCGCTCTGCGCAGGCACGAAGAGTGGTTAATGAAACAATACAATCCTACGACTCAGCGCACAGGATATTGCGGTGAACATAACTAACCTAATCAGCATGATATGTCGTAGGTGAGAGTGAAATAGCAGGATATTGCCTATCAGATGTCTCTATCGGTTTAATGTGTTACAACATATATACAGTATGAAAGCTGGTACACCCAGGGTGATGCATACCTATAATACATAAAAAAGACTGGTGACATATACCTGGCACCTGTCAATACCCAAGCAGGTAAGTCATTCCTGACATTCCACGGCTACAATATATATAACGAACTCCCGAAAACGTAAAAGATGCTCCTAATATATATGAATTCAAAAAGCAACTGAAAGAACACTTACTGCTCACACAGAGTGATTGGTTACAACTCTAAAACATCGAGGAATGCTCCACATATAAAGCCTGTACTGGTTCACTCTGCAAACATGTCATAGCTACTGTCTTTCCATACTTATTTGTGTGTGACTCTAGGTATGTCTACTATTATTGCAGATTGTAGATTTTTTGATTTGTATTGCAAGGAATGTGTCTGGCCTCAGCCTCATTGTTTATTAGTTGGTCGTTTATATACTATTCCTAGCTTGAGCCTTATACTCTACTTGCTGCAAGGTATTTCTTTTCTTAAGTGGCTCCTCGTAATCTAGCATAGCATATGTATTGATTTTCCTGATCTTGCCTCAGACATTGTAACTTGACTCTGTTAATTTACCCTGTTTTAAAACTGATCAAAATAACCAAATGCCTAGAACTTTTTGAACTGTAAATCAATGTAAGATACAATTGCTTAGACTTATGAATCAATTTTTATATTATGTTGTATTGCTCTGTTTATTTTGCTATATGTAATACTTTGTTTATTTTTTATGTAATGCACAACGTTGTCCTCATGTTTTCCTGGTCAGAGTCAAACCCATCAAACCAGACTGTAACTTGAATTCAAGATCTCCACCAAGAGCAATGCTCAAGGAGATAAGATGAAATTTATATTGTAACTTACGTATCTGAAATTAGAATAAATTTGAATTGAATTGAAATAAGTGAAGGAGGCCTGCGCAGGACGACACGCCTCATGGTAGGAGCTTGTGTTGACGCTGAAGAGTGTTGGAGGCCGGCGCACTCACCTAGGGAGTTGCCCTTCTGCGACAAATGGAAGCAGTCTGGGGCGAAGTAGCTGAGGTCGGCGGCTCTACCGAACAAGGTGGGTATACTGCTGGGCGCGCGCACACCCACGAAGAACGGCTGTAGTACCACTGTGAAGTTATCTGTGTCGTAACGCTCCAGGCTAGCCTGCACATACATACATACATACACAAACTAAACAAGTATTTTGGACATACGCCGTTGCAGCAAATGGTGTGTCACGGAAATCCAGAGAATACACACAAATAATCAGTCAAGTAAACAAACAAAATGACTTCGTTTGCAACTGGCAAACAAAAAGCAAACATATACAATGCCGCAAGAAATTCAGTCAGTGATTTACAAGACAATAACACAAACGAGCACCCAAGCATTAAAAAACAAATTAAGGAAAAAATAAATAATTCAGATTATTCCACAAAACAGTAAGTACGAAACAAGACAAAAAATAATTACAACAACAAAGAGACAAAACAAAACGAACGACAACAAACTGGATGTAGACGACACAGCAGAAACACAGACACCATGAGAAAGCGAACAAAAAAACAAATGACACATTAACTGTGGAAAGTAAGACAAAGAAAAAGGAAAACAATGATCTCCTTACAGAAAAAACAAAATTCGACGTTTCTCAGTCATATACTCAGTTCGAGGAGCACCTACAGACTGAGAATGAGGACATGAAAACAACTTAATTAGTTTGTAACTTGTCCCCACTGTAAGAATCGTTCAAAAATAACATCCATTCATGCACTCACCAGTGGCCGCACACATGGCCACGTATCACACCATACCAATAATGTGAAAATGAATAATGCAACTGTTTTTTGACGAAAAGAATTTTGCACTATCTTGTTCAATGCCTTATGTGCACATCTGCAGTTCTGCTTCGTGGTCAGTGATTGGATGTCTTTACCTATCAGCTTCTAGGGATATACCCGCAAATCACAAGCGTGTGGTATCCCAGTAACCTTGTTCTGATTGGAGCAGTAAAATGAGTGACGCCTCTGCACAAACACATTGTCAGTAACCATAAAGAGTAACTGAAGAGACAATGAAATAAGTTAGCGCAAAACTATTTTCACAAAAAAATTGGCTTTGGGAAAGATTTAAAAAAATCAGTGTAAAAAGTTAAGGTTGCATGCAAAACATAGTTACACTATCAATAATTAATATTTCTTATGGGGAGGGTACCGGAGGACAGGGCGTCGCACCCCGGTGACAGTCTGATTGGGAGGCTGTAGCCATCTGCCGTTCCCTGAAGAATAGCATTAAATGGAGCCTTACTGTGGAGAGATGCTGGAATTGGAAGAACGGGACTAGGGAGATCTCCGAGAAGGCGCTGCCGACCAGCAGCATCGTTCAACACACACGCGATAGCTTGATGACCACACCACTGGGATGGAGCCCGGACCGTGTTTGGTGGGAGAAGAGTGCTTTAGCTACTGCGCCAACTCCGGTCCCTTACAGTGGATATAGAGCATGGTCACTCTAAGTGGTTGCTATTTAACATGTTTAGTTGAAACATTCGACAGCCATGTCTGGTCGTGTTTAGAGCTAAACATGTTTGCGAGGTTGCTCGCTTGAACCTAGTAAAATCAGTGAAGTTCCTAACCTCAGTATACGTAGAACCTGAAATGTGCCGTATTTAATTATAATGAGAGCTACAGACAACATTTGTGAGTTTTTAATTACTGTATTACGTTTAACTGCAATGCTGCTATGCGTATAAAACGAATAAAATTAATTTAAACCTACAAGTTTATTTAGGCCGTGTCTCATTCTCGCTCGTGCAAATACATCACAACTACGTAAGAGAGAGAGAGAGAGAGTGCACTCTGTGTCTGCTCCAATTGTTTGCCGAGAGTAACAAAGAGCGAGAGAATGAAGTTGTATACTCGCTCTCGCTCTGTACTACTCCTTAGTGCACACCATATTTATCAAAACAATGGTTTGAGTTTACTGAAGAAACATGCGTCACATATGGCAAATATTTCAATATTTATGCATAAATAATTAGTTACAATGGACTGTTATTTGTGACGAGAAACTGCGTAAACGTTCTCTGCCCTTACAGACGTTTAAATACACAAAATAAAACATTTTGGCATCACGTATAAAAAGTTATTCGCCTCTTCAAATACGATGCCGGGAAGTTAAAAATTGTTCTTTGAAAGATACACAAATGTAAATAACATGTTTATAACGAGTATTAATAAAATTTACGCACTTGCAACCTTTGCATCGCTTGCTTGCATACACGAGAGTGCATCGTTCCAATTGGAGTGAGCGAAAGTACCAGAGAGCACATAAGATCTCTCTCGTGGTAATGCGAAAGAGTACTCCAGAGCGTATTATTTAAGTTGAGACACTGCATTAATTTAACGAAAACAGAATGTTCTCAACAAAAAGCAGTCATATTTGTCACGCAACTCGTTACTTGAAGTAGAAAATAAGAGAGCAGCAGAAAAGATATGTAGTTTGGAACTAGGTATATATGCAACTAATTCACTAAGAACGAGAAGATGGTGTGATCGGGACTAGTTCGGAGCCTATGTAAACGCTCCATGAAGCTGAACATGTTCATGTGAAGTAGTTGTGTATCTAATGTGACTGCGGCCATAGTGTCAGAGTAGCGACGGTCGATTTGCTGTCTCATTTTGGGACATTAATGCTCTCCCCTGGAGAGGCCACAGACCAGCAAACTATTCCTGATTGGCGGGTTAGACTAACCGCGGCATACCAGGCGTTTGTGACTTTGCTTGCATGTCTTCAGAGAACCTGCTTTTGTCATCTGTGCTTGTACTCGGTCGCTATAAATACTTCAGTCGTGCTAAAGTTTGGCTGTATCGTCGTGCTGCCTGTGTAATAACTCAACATTCCTTGAGCATAGCCTCCACCGAGATTGTTGGGGCTGCCGGATTATTAGTGAGATTATGTGAACTGTTATCCCTCTAGTACAAGCAGCTGGTCCCACGACGCCACAAGTGTGTACAGGATGTGAATGTTAACTGTTTACTCAGCAGTGTACACGGCTCCGTGACGAGCAACGCAATATAGGACTCTTGTTTTCTATAGGCTGTTCGGTATAAAATGAGCACTCACATAAGCCCTGCTAAATTCCAGCCAATTTGTATCTTTCCACGCGTAATGGCTAACGACGGAAAATATCTGACCTCTCTGGACACGTCACTTTACGTTTGCGCTTGGAAGATAAATTGTGCGGTCGGTACTAGGAACCTATTTAGATTGATAACAAATTATTATTAATGAAATAAAGTATTAAAGTGTCGGTTTCAGTTGATTTTATATCAGTATTGTTGTATTTAAATAGGAAAATACACGGAACTACATTCAGCAAATTGCTGCAAACCGTACACGTTGTAAGAAAAATGTTGTTGATTTTGAATTATATGTAGTAACGGCTGGTGATTTTTTTTTCAAAGCTTAAATATTTAGTGTTTACTTTATCCTGACCGACCTATATAGGATTGGGAAATACCCGCTAGTCGCTCTACAGATGACATGTGCAACGCACTATTCACGACAGAGTCGATACCCGGATTTTCGCATATAGGACTCGAGCCGGACGATGCCGCTTGTTCGCGGATTTTCTCGGGGATCTCACGTTTCCCCCGCCCTTTCATTCCGGCGCCTCATCTCATGTCATCCTCGGAGCAAGCAGATGTCATCGTGTACCGAGTAGTAAGTCAGCATCCGAAGTGTGATACACTGCTCCACGGGTACCATCCCCATACGATTTGTTTGTCGCAATATCACACACAAGTTACACAAATCAGATAAGAGTGCGTGTTTGCAGATAAAAACACCTTTGTCATAAAATGAAGTTTGCTGACCAGCAGGTGGATAAAAGTCGGTCCCACAGCAGCACGCTACACGTATTTTTGTAGAGCGATTCACTGATATTTCCCAACAACATAGTTCACAAGTGTCTATATCACATAGCTGTTCTTGGAGCTCTATACGCTGTTGTCTGTTGGTGTTAAGTTATCGATTAATGATGAGTATTCAGCCCGGAAGTAGGTTTGAACACCCGAAGCGTGACTATGCGAGGATATTACTGCGGCTGTTAGCCGTTGTCTTACCGCCTCAACCCGGGGAGTCAACTGTAAATATTGGCCTCCCCGGCCGGGACTCGAACCTAAGACCCTTGGCCAAGCGGTACGCACCCTGTCATTTAAAACACGGGCATATCGAGGTTGAGATGAGAGAGTCACGTACCACCTTCCTCTCAGCGTCCCAGTAGCCGCGCAGAACTGCAGAGACAGACTCTGCCTTGGCGCGCTCCGACGACCCGAACAAACACGAGCACAGCACGAGCTGCTTCATGTAGCAGGAGAACGGGACGTTGGTGAGGTTCCTCAGCAGCACCATGTCTGCAACAAACAACAGCACCAGCTGTGGTAGGAGAGACACGTGATGATACATTGTCGTCTCACCTGCTCCGTAGTACAAGCACCTACTGGGCGTGTCCATGCGAGGTTACGTTGTTGAGCAACACAAGTGTGACGCTGGAATCACAATAATGCGACAGACGCGACGCGAAGTGCGCGACGTGAATAAAGTAACTTGTCATCCAATCAGCGTCAAGGCTTCTGTGACGTCTGCGCGACAACATTGCTGACGCGATGCGAATTACAAAAAGAAAGTATTTTAATTTTATTTGCGTCACGGACGCGGCCAAGATGAAAAAGATAATTAGTTTGTGTGCCCAAATGTTGGTGGAACTGGCGAGTTGGCAGTAAATTGAATTTATTTATAGTTTAAGAAAATCAGAACCTGTTCTAGCAAATGTGCGTGTAATTGTGTCTTTATTTTCACATTTGGGATTGCCCATGGGTATTAAACGTATAATATTACAAATAAATGGAAAACAGTTGAAATACTGTAAACATCTATGGCTGTCGTACTAGAGGTTGGTATGCAGTGGCAATGATGAACTATTTAACATTGTTTTAGTATTTGTCGCACGGCATATGAACTAGTGTTCGCAATAACGAGAATGTTTAGTGTCGCATCGCATACTTGGGTCTCGTGTGTCGCGTTATTTTGATTCCAGCACGAGACTGCAGACACTCACTGGGCACGTGTATGAGGTTGACGAAGGTACGTGGCAGGTGTGTCTGCAGATAATCCAAGGCCACCTCGAGGTTCTGGCGGTGTCCACTCGGACTGTCCTTGGAGCCGTCCACAAAGCAATACTCGTTGCAGATGTCATTCCCGCCTATCAGGACGTTCACCAGCTGCACACACAAACACACCACTGCACTTAACTCTAGGCGTTTACCAACGAAACGTAACCCGGGTGAAGTTTACCCGTGGTCGTGTTCTTCTTGATCAACTCTTCACTTACCTTGCTCGAGGCAAGTTTAATTCTACTACAGGTTAGAAAGACCAGTGTTAAAGGTTTGGCACAGGTAAAATTTTTACCGGTAGTTTCGCTGCTATCATTAAGGAACCAGAAAAATACGAAACCGTAGTAAAATTAAACTTAAGAATGCGTGATAGATAAATAAACGCAGAAAACATAAATGGATTTCTACGCTTTTTTCAAAGCCAATATGGGTAAAATACTCAATGACAATCCTAGATGATGGTATTTGACAACTTTATGAGTAAATACTTATCAGGAATTACTAATTCGTTACACGTGATCTCTTGCGCCGCAGTTAAATGCACGAGGTTCCGGCGTCAGAGATTGTGCCTCAGAAGTTCGCAACACTGGAAACTATTATGATTAAAAACTTGAGCTAAAACTATTGTCTAGGATTGCTATTGTTTAATTTTCACAAATTGGCATCAAGAAACTTACAGTTATAGATTAATGCCTTTTAGCGTTGAATTATGTACCACGCCCTCTTAAATAGGCCTGGAAATGACAGAAGTCATATAGCTTTTAAAATTATGAAGCGAAAAGAAACTAATTTCGCGTTTTAAATGACTAACTTTATGAAACTGAAATTTCAGGAAAGCTCCTTAATTTGTCAGTTTGCACTCATTAGCGATACCAGCGCTCAAGCGGCAGAAATTGTCCCTGTGCCAAACTTTTTACATAGATCTTTCTAACCTGTAGTAGAATTAACATTAAACCTTCCCTCGAGAAGGTTAAGGCCATTCCAGAAGAAAAAAATCATAATTTTACATTTGTATGAAATTGTTAGTTTTGTAGACGTTACTTAAGAGTACATAATCCTCTTACAAAAATATTTAACTCTGACAGCTATCCCATGCTGGCATTTAAAAGTCAAAATTTTCATGATTTTAGTTCGTACACTCCCCGAAGACCAACCAACATAACGAAACGAAATAATTCGCAATAAAAGTACATATCATTGGCCAGGGCTTCGCGTGTATAAAAACCGAATACAAAATATATTTGTATGCCAAATAAATTTCTAAACGTAGCAAAAAGAATTCCAAACTTCAGAAATACTTAAAAAATACAAAACAGTGTTTGAATATGTTTTTATATCGTAAATCTCTAGCCCGTGGCATGTACTTTGTCTGTGAATTATTTCGTTTCATTACGTTGATTGGTTTTCGGGGGTGAATGATCTAAGACATGCAAATTTTGACTTTGAAATGCCATCATGGGAAAACAGCCAGAACTCCTTTTTTTTTTTTTTTTTTTTTTTTTGTAAGAGGATAATATATTTCCAAGTAATGACTACCTAACTAACACTGTTTCATACAAATATAAAATTATGACTTTTTTTTTTTTGCCTCTGGAACACCTTTAAGAGGCGGTTAGCAGACGAAAGTCACACATAACCAAAACCACAACGATGTGAAACTAACTGCAATGTTTTCAGAATATTGAAGATACAAGCACGAAAAGTATGTTATATGTAGTATTGTAGTATAAATTAATTAACGTGTAAAGAATATGCTGTGGAATCTCGTTTAGCAAAATATTGAACAGTTATAAAAATGTGTGCTTTTTTTAAATTCCTGCCATCTTAAAACCATAAACGACATTGCACATGTTCATCAAATCCAGGCAATTGACAAAACCTGGTCAAGTAACTGAGGTAAACTACTCTACTACAGCTCGTGAACTTTTAAAAAAGCTTTCTGACATTTGTTTCTTCTTTCCAAGGTTATGTTAGGTTGTATTGCCGATGTTCAGTTTTGGACACAAGTCTATTCCGAATATCATAGGTATAATATACCAACGTCATTGTACTGTTATAAGAGATGCTGCCAGGTATTTCGAAGACCGCGAAAACTCTATACACTGCTGCTACCCACCACCGGCATGTCACCGGGAGATATTGTGTTTGTCTTCAGTACAGCGAACTCGGATACGATGCTGCGACGGTAAGTTTTTGTAATCTTAACTGGTATTTGTAGACCACTTGAACAGGCTGCGCCTAACATATGATAACAATTTACGAAACACTTCCAAGTTCGCTGGATGCTCTTTCTCGAAATAGCCTTCACAAGGGCGTTGTCCGCCGAACCTAACATTCACTTCCTAGTACTCAGACCTGAGATCGGAAGTGGGAAGAAGAGAGTGCGACTGGCAAGTGTGTGAGTCCATACTTACATTAAAGGGGCGTTTAGAGCTCAACTCATGATACTTTACATACGTTTAGAACACTTGGCTGTAGTAGCTCGGATTGACGAAGCATTAGCTATACGAAAATACAGCGTGGTAAAGCGTTTTGTAACATCCGCATGGACCTTACATATTGTAGCTTCAGTCCCTTACTGTTGTACCAGTGTAACGGTAGAACATTAACTCAGTACCATTTACATTTCCGAAAATTATCAGAATAGTTTTGTACTGAGTGATGTATTTAGGAATGTTTCCTACGTCCTTCGATACGTGCCACGTAACACGGAAAGCAGCTCAGCGTTGTTTATATTGTGAATGATCTTAATTACTAATTATTCCTCTACATGACTGGCAGAGTGAACCTTTATTAGATTTTTGAACTCGTGAAATATATTTTGTTAATGAAAAAAATTGAAATTTATGTATGAGAGTTATTATTTTGGCTAAGGTTTTGTTTGAGTGTGCTATTTGAATGCAGAGAAATGAAATAATTAGATATTGTACTGTACAAAGTTTTGCTCAGGGTTTGTAAAAAAAAAAAAAAAAAAAAAAGAAGCAAGTTACGAGTGCGTTAACATTTACTGGTTGAATAGAAGTCTGGTGTATTATAACGGCTAGTTACATTTTCAAATAAGTCGAAAAATGTAAAAATTTATGGGTTTGAAGTATTGTATCAAAAAATTCACTAAGTTGACTTATGGCGAATACAGCATTATTGCTAACCGCTTCATTGTGTAATGAGAATCATGCAACTACAAGTATTATAAAAAATTGACGTTTCCTCTGTTCAGTTCATGCGCATGTACATAAGATTTGAAAAAATAATTTAATTTAAAAATAAACCGTTACAGTGAACTGATATACTCTTTTTGTTTTGTTTTCTCTTTCGGTTGCCCTAATGGTAAAAAATGGCGGACTGAAATATGTGTGTGTGTGTTTGTATGTATGTATATACATACGCATATATACGCATATATATACATATATGCGTGTGTGTATGTATGTTCTCTATGGACTCCAAAATGGCTGGAGCGGTTTTGATGAAATTTTTAGGCAATCTTCAGATTAGCCCAGCGGGGATCCTGTGAATTTTGGTAGCGATCAGATAAACATAATTTATTATTATTATTTTTATTATTTTGCTTTTCGCCAATTTTGTGCTATATTTCACATAATTAACAATAATATTAATAATAAATAATTAATGAAGTAGGACCGAGACTTGGAAGTGTGCGGCATGTCAATTCTTGACTATAGATAATTAGTGCTACCCGGGTCGCTAGTTATAAACACAAAGTACCACGCGCTGCTGTACTGTGGAAAGTAATGTAACCAAGCTATTTTCAGGGAGGTAAAAGGCAGACTCAGGAGGTCGCTGGCGGGTTGAGCTCACCTTCCAGTCCTTGTCGACGTCGACGTAAGGGTCGGCATGCACTCTGTTGACGAGGGTCCTGGCCTGCTGCAGCAGCTGGTCATCTAGAGCACCGCTCTCTGCTACATTGAGGCCGGCCAGAGTGTCTGATGTGCCGAGTGAGTAGCCAACCAGGCGTGGGTTGAACTCCTTCAAGATGTTGGGCAGTGTGAGGTACTTGCGCCAGTGTTCCTGCCCGCCTGTCACATACACATTCCTTCCTTACTATACACGTCGCTCCATACACCACCAACACGTTCATTCCACTTACACCAACCTGCCTCCTGCTGTACGGTTGACCCCAGTGAGTCATCCGACAAACTGTCGCCATATTGAATTTTATTATTTTTAGTTTTTTTTTTCTTCGGAATTCTAAGAATAAAAATGTTAAATATGCGATTATACCTCAAATTCTATTAACATTTCGCTATAGCACAGACCTTGCGATTTAGCTGTTAACTTATTACTACACCGAAATCTGTGTGGTAAATTTTTTTACATTCATAATTTGCCCGACAAATTGTGACCTAACTATATACTATATTACTAGCTACTAGCTCTATTGCCATAAGCGAAAAATAATTAAATTCAATATGGCGACTGAAACCGAGTCTTTATACGCTATAAACTGGGTGGAGGGACTTTGAATTATTATTACTTTATGCAAGTATGAGTAACACAGTTGCTCTCGTAAGTTACACAAGGATGTTCACGTGGCAAGAACTCATAATTTCATATTTGCATGACACAGTGTTCGTTTTATAGACGTCACTTGCGACATTTTCCACGTGTAAAATGATTTACGTCTCATAGTTTTCCATAGCGGTATGTCAAAAGTCGGAAATTGCGAGCTACGGGAACATAGGATTAACAAAAGCAAGTGACTTACTCGAATAAAATAATTTACTCTGAAATGAGATATTAAGGGCAATATGCTAAAATATTTTAAAACACAGAACAAAGTCCTTTTGTCTTGTTTAAAAATTCCCATAAATGAAGTCAACAGTCATAATTTTAAAATTAAAAAATAATAATAAGTTTAAAAGAATGTTATTGTGTGTTTTTAAATCTTTTAGCATATCGCCCATAATATCTCATTTCAGTGTAAATTATTTTATTCGAGTAAGTCACTTGCTTTTGTTAATCCTATGTTCCCATAACTAGCAAATTTTGCATTGTCTTGTCTCAATGAGAAGACTATGACAGCTAAAAAATTTACAAGTAACAAACGTAGTCACAAGTAACGTCTACAACAGGAACACTATCTCGTACAAATACAAAAATTTTCACGTTTCCACTAGAACACCCTTACGAGGCTTTTCCTGTGTTCCAGGCGCATGCATGCAACCCGCATTAAAACCGTTTAAATAAAGGCAAATCTTACTATCGTTATAGCAATAAGAGCATTTCACATATAATCAACATTTCTGCGTTTTATTAAAGGCACAGTGATTCTTATCTGAACTGTGTTCTCCGAAGTCAAATGTAAGGAATGAACTAGTACAAATTTTACAAAAAATGTTTTTTTGTACCGTGTTCATGATGTGAAAGTTTGTTATACTTAATTTTAGAGAACGCAGTTCGAATAAGAACAGCTGTATCTTCAATAAACTGCTGAAATAATTTTGATGTGTGTAGTACTTTTATTGCTATAAAAATGACAAAATTAGCGTGGGTTTAAATTCTGTTAATGTGGGTTGCATAGGTGGGCCTGTAACGCTGGAACGGTGTCGTAAGCATAATAATTATTAACAAAAACAGACTAGCTTTCAGGAAGATCCTTTCCTGATAGAGCCATCCTGATTTTGGTGGTCCATGCCATTTTCGGAAATCACTCTTAGGCGAAAAATGAGTGGTCCCTAGCTACAAGTTTTGGTTGGGTTGAGATTTTTAAATGTTAACGGAATTTCTCTGGGATTGCTTTGTTCTCGTTTTGTGCCTTTTTATCTCTGTTATTTTTGTACTTTGTCATTGAACATAAATTTGGTTAACAAAACATGAACAATGGTGTATGTCCACAAACAAATATATTCTAATTATCTGGTTGATTTCTTATCCGTTCCTTCTCTCATTCCCAGTGTTCGCTTACACATGCCATGTGTTTGTTGGGGTCATTTAACTAAATAATAATATAGGTCCTACACTGCTATGATGGTACAGTAGTCAGACCATTCGCTTCCCACTGTGGAGATCTAGGCTCTATTCCCAGCGGTGTTCCTTCAGATTATTTCTTGTGGGAAGTGTGCACGGCATTGCCCTTAGCCGGCGAGTTTCATTTTGGCACTTGCGTTTATTCTGTGTTGCAATTGTTCAATCTTCCCATCACACCATCCTCGCTTATGTTCATTATCAATATGTTAAGCGTTCTCTAAAATCTCTCCACTTTGACTACAGCACACGTGTGTCTGGGAGCTGGACATGGGGCAGGGGAGTGCTGGACATCGCGGTGTGGCGGCAGATATAGCTGGGGGATAGGAGTACTTACCGGCCATGGCAGATACGCCGCGGTAGTTGAGGCGGGTGTCTTCGTCTGAGGTGGCGAGGGCGCCATTGGCAGCGGTGATGCTGTCCCCGAGTGCTGCCACCACGCGGATGTCACCTGGTCTGAGGCGGTGCACGCTGGTGGGGGGTGGCCCCGGAGACGGTACGGCGCACGGGAACCTCACCTTGGCTGGCACTTCTTCCTGTACTCTCTGTCACCACACACATGTACTCACTACACTCTGCCTCGTCTGACACATGTTCAACAAACCCGTAGCTACACCCACATAATGATGCCACAGATCTAGTGGATACGGTGAGAACACATCTCTACAGATGCGTCATTTCGTAACTACTTCATGATATCGCTATCATTATTGGAAGAGATTGGAATTCATAGCACAAACTCTGTTTTCTCCGGAATGAGACGATGTCGTTGAAACAAATAAAAATTTACTAATATAATTATATGACCCCTACGAACGTGTAAAAAAGTATGATGGGTCATCATATATAAATATAAGAATGGTTATCGGCACACACGATTCAGAGCGAAGTATAAATATTATACTATTGTTTAGCAACATGATGAAAAAACCTTGACGTGTGAGTTAACGGTAACCTGAATCATTTATATGGACATACGCCCTTGCGCGACGAAAAGTTGCAAGAAGAAAAATTGCTTAAACTAATATTTGTTACAAATTGTCTTTACAAGTGTTTGTAATTTTTTTTTATTATACTTGTCATGTATTCAATTTTCTCCAACTGTGATATTTCCTGCGACTTACAACAATGCAACTGTGGTGTATATCTATATTAACAGTTCATATTGTCTCAAATTAAAAGTAGTTCAGATTTTTAGATCAAGATTTTCTTTAATGTGTGCCAAATTTATTTCTGAATGTAAATAATTTACTTTACATTTAACATGATGAATTTATTCATGTAGATAATTAATGCATTTTCTGCCAGTAACCCTTATTTTGCGGGCAGTCCTCACTTTTAAACGGTATTTATCCTAGGTTGTTTCCCTGGCGCTCATTTAACCTCACACAGACATACAGCTTCTGCAACATACTTGCAGATACCACAGCACTTATGATGGTTGTTACAATAGTGTACTCACGTTTACGAGTGGGTAGAGTCCGAAGCGAATGGGCAGCATCCAGATCTGGCGGGGGACTTCCATCAGAGCATCGGCAACGGTCTGCATTGCCCCGAATATTCTCTGCATTCTGGAGGGTTGGGACTGAGGTTGGGACTTCTCCTCTGGGTTGCCCGCGATCTTGGCGTCCCTCGTGGTCTTGCGTGCCGTCGACGGCACCTGCAGAGCGGCCAGCCAGCCGAAGAACCTGCCCGTCGTCTCCGGAGGCAGGGTTGTGACGCGCCTGTCCCGACCCGCTGACGTGTTACGCGACCGTGTCCTGGATGAGCTGACGGTAGCTCCCTGGACAGTGCTCCTCGAGGTGTTGTTGTTGGGACCAGCACTAGTCCACGGCCGAGTAGTCGCCCTCGAGCCGCCGCTGAAGGTCACCTCGCTCGTGCCGGACTCCGAAGACCTCTGGATCTCGTTGGCGCTGGTCAGAGTACGGAACATGAAAACTTGCCTCCTCGCAGACCTGGTCGCCCCAGGCGTCGCGGCGACTGTTCTAGCTGTCGACCTCTGCTGGACGCTTCCCTGGGTACTACTCCATGTTACTGGTCTGCCAGATGTCTGGGCTTGATTTGTCGTAGAGTGTATCTTGCTCGCATAGACTGCAGAAGTCTTGCTTGCATATGGCTTAGTAATCATTTCTGTCTCGTCCATTGACTCTGATACATCCGGAACCACAACGCTGTTGCTAATTCCTGAGTACTGGATTTGGCCCTCGGCACCATCCTGTTTTACTCTTTGAATGTCACTGTATATTCTTCCAGAATATTCTGATGTCTTGTTCCTAGGTTCAGATTTGTAAAAACTGTTAAAATTACCGAATGTGATGTTACGTTTGTACGTCGAGCTTGTCATGTCGTGTAGCAATTTGAAAAACTCTTCAGGATTCTGTGCTTCAGAAAGAAGGGTTGTTTCTATAATGGAGTTAGTTCTCGGCGGTGTTGTGGTTGACTTGGTGACACTCTGCTTCCAGGACACCTCCACTGTCGTGCCTTGGCCAACCAGAATGTTACCTGCTGACACAGTTGGGCTGGTCGGAACTAACGAGTTGCCGTCATCATCTGACACTTGGCTTGGCTTCTGAGCCAGCTCGTGGCTCGTTTCTCTCGTAGCATTCAGTTTTACCGACAATACAGGTATGCTTCGAGTGGTTGTAACTCTTATTCTATCATGTTTTGCAGTGCTACTTGTACTTGCAAGTTCTTTACTCCTTTGAGAAAGTGCATTGTTCGTTCTTAGTTGGTGTTTTTCTGTTGTAAATGAAGGACTGGGTACTAAAATTCTAGGGAGGGGGCTCGTTTGAAGTATTTTCTCCGTAGTGACGACATTTCCCGGGTTTGAGTTATTAGTTCTTATTGTGACACTAAAAAGTTTCATAGCGTCTGTTGTCGAAGAAGTTGCTATGCTAGACAGTGCTTTAGGAGAAATGTGTGCTATCTTTATATGACTGTCATCCAGAGTGATGTTACCGGTAACTGTATGTTTTGTTCCGTCAGCAGGACGGGAAAGTTCATATCCTGGAGACCGGTATGTTGGGGTAGTCCTGCGGTTGTCATCAGCGCGGAGAGGAGTAAGGCTATATATAATGTGGGTAGACGACACCACGCTGCTCGTGGAGAGTCTTCTAGGGCCAGGGTCACCTCCTAGCTTGACGCCGCGAGAGATGCTTACATATGGAGGCTGGAAGACTGTACTCGGCGGAGTTGGTGGCGTCGTCACTGAGTGTCTCACCTCAACTGTCGTGCTCGGCCTCTTCAGGATCTTGAGGGCGATGTTATTGTTGATGGAGGAGGCCTCCGCCCTGGCAGTGGCACCCTGCTGGAGAGGCAATGTCGCCGTCGACACGCCTGGGGTAGGGGTCGCTCTCGTCGTGCCGGGGGAGAAGGTCGTCGCGTTACCCGACAGTTTCCTCGGGTACTTGCGCAGCCTGGGGGCCTTGGAATAGGCTTTGCTGACGTCCTGGGCAGGGGCACTGCCAGGCTGTGATCTACCCACGTCCACGTCATCGCGGATGGTGGGCAGTAGCTGGATGACGCCACTCGAGTTCTTGTAGCTGGAGTGGTAGACGGTGCGAGACTTGTCGGCCGAGGGCCTCAAGAAGACGGTGCGAGGGGTCGTGGTCGTCTCTGCTGACCTCGTCCTGTTGCGGTAGGCGCGACGATTGCTGGCACTCTGGATGGCCGCCTGCACCACCTTCTGGATCACCTCGGAGGTCTTGGTGAGCTCCGTGGTGCGCTGCCTGGCTGACCTCTCCGTCGAGGCACCGCCCCTCGACCACGACGAGGACGTGGACGATACCTGGGGGTCGGCAGCCAGCGTCACCGCGAGCAGCCACACCAGTAGCAGCTTCTTCATGGCCGCCTGCAGCATAGTGACGTCACAGCCAGTATGAAACATTCTGTCTTCAGCCCCTCTCTGCACTACCTGCTCGCTCCGAACCTCAACTCTTACTTTATTTTACATCGCAAGTATTTGGAAGCCATTCATTTTTGACGAAAGGTTTAGGTTGGTATTAAATTGTGTTTTACAGAGTTACGGTTGCCGCTTTAGTTAAACCTACCTTATCAGCAGCAACAAGTCAAAACACTTTGTTCTTGAGTACAGATGAATGGTTAGTTATAAATTAAGCTGTGCCAAAACAGCTTTAAGAACTAAAATATCGACCTTGATCAGCAAACTTTATTTAGCAACCTATGGCAGGAATAGTTATGTACAAAATTAAAGATTTTTAGGCCATATTTAATTAAGGTAATACTTGGGGGCTGCGTAGACAGTGGAGAAGAATCTAGCAGCGTGGCCCATGTGCGACAAAGGGATGTGAAGTCACATACTCAGATGGCGAAGTGCTAGGCATATATTAAATCATAATTCTGTTACTGGCCTACTTCAAGAATTACACATGTCTTACAATGCACGTTGTAAACTCATCAATGTAAGAAGTGATCAGCACTCAGCTGTGTAAGAACAGATCAATCAGTATGACGAGAAAATAGTTCATGACTAACAGTACATCACTACTTTTTAACTTCGGTATATTTAAGTGAATGGATGGTTACAGACGTTTAGGATCACAATGGCTTTATTCGGCTTAGTCCAGACAAACGAAATAATACGTTCCTGACGGCAAACAAACCATATATGTAGATGACGAGCCGCTTGTCACAACGTTGGGGCAAGACATGCAATGCTCACATATGCTGAGTGAACTGTTCAACATAATCCATGACTCTGTATGTTGACAAGAACAGCTGGTCTCACGTCATCACAAGTAAGATTGTGCGTCTCGATGACAATAGTTAAAGTAGATGGCGCAATTGGAGATAGCTTACTCTTAAGAATGTCTCAGAAGGAAGAAAAATTAAAAAGTGACCATTATTTAAAAATCTCTTATGTAGTTCAGTTGGTAGACATAGTAATTAACACTAACCCCTGTAAATAAAAATCAACAGCGTTTGGTTATGGAATTACAAATTAACCCAAGTCACGGATCTAATTCGGTAATCAAAGTTTAAAGAAATTGTTTTAGTTGATTTTGAGGCTTGCGCTTCTAAAGGTATTTGCAGGAAAATTGAAGAACAGCGAGGCAACGTTGTTTAAAAATAACTTATTGAATCTGCTAGCATTATGAATAAATGAATGAATGAAATAATGTATGTATGTGTGTATATGTATGTGTATGTATGTGTGTATTTATGTATGTATGTGTGTATGTATGTATGTACGTATGTACGTACTTTATAATCTCGCAAAAATGTTAAGAAAATATTGGTACACTTAGGTGAATGTATATTTAATTTCTCACATCCTGAGGACGAACATTAAGACAATGTTTTTATTGTTCGTATGATTAAATAATAGAAGAACATTGTAAACTTGACAAATAAATTCACGTCAATAATAAAATCTAAGTAATATTCCAAGAGAAGAGTTAGTATGCGATGTTGTGGTGTGTTGAAGAGGCGAGACACGAGTATTAATGCACGCAGTGTGGTGAGAGGACTGAGGCAGATCTGAGTGTGGAGGCGCCGGAAGTCATCAAGCAACGTCACGACGCCAGCAGGAAGCGGAAGGTAAGTTTCTAACATCAACACCTCCTCCCTTCTTTATCTCTGACACCCCCCTTTTTTTCTTGCACTTACTACCGCTCTGGCATTACGTCCAGCATGTCATTTAACTTTATCTATTGCCTTTGTTTTACAAATAAAAATACGCGGTACTCTAAAATTACTTTTGAAGATACAAAAAATTTGAACAAAATCACAAATGTAGTTTCAATTAATAACGTATTGAAAACATAAATAAAACAACGCTAGTGCATAAAGTTGACTGCGTTTTAAGAAAGTGAAACAGATTAATAACAATTTCTTCAGAACCAGTATTTCTGAACTAAAAGACAGCAATACAAAAAATTGATCAAAACTTTTATAAAACTGAAAATATCGTATGATTTTTAAAAGTACAAATTCCGTAATTGGCAATTAATATGGACGTTTATTTTGTATTAGCTAGAAGTCTGTGTGCTATAATTTATTATATATTTAATCGTGAAAATAAGAAATAAATGAATGTCTTGTTGGATTGCTCAAATAAATAATGCGTTTAAATTCTCGGTTGCACCGTGGTTACACGGTAGTTATATGTATTTTTGAACATGTTTCATAATCAGCTGCTTCTAAAGACTTCTATTCCGTGTTGCGTTCGTATTGGCTGCTTCGAAGGGAATTAGCTATGTATCAAGTATGGGTTTAGTGCGTAAATTTGCACTCGTTAAATTTTAAGAAAGCTTTCATATTTTAAGTTCCTATATTCTTAAACAAGCACATGCAAATTGCATATACTGCAGTTGCTAAACAGGCCTATACAAAAAAATTTCCCGAATATGTACTATTAAATGCGGTACAATTTAAGTTCCATGTTTTTTTTAAGGTTAGAAATGTCATGCATACAACCTCGTTGGACCCGTAAAATTTAATTTTTTTTATATTTGTGCCAAACACTGTTCAACTTTTGCACATAAGGTAACACGTCATTTCCCAAAATAAAAAAAAATTAGGCCCCATAGTTTTTGCATAATCACTCATCAAAGTCACAAAATGGCCATTGCGGTGTAGCCAAAATCAAAACAAGTAATGAACCAATAAATTTAAAATTACAGTAACTGATAGTCAGTGTATCAATGCATTTTATGACATGGTTGACAAAAGTTAGTTTTGAAAATTTCAGTAGTAGCGAAAAGTCAAAATTATGCAAAAATTTACTCATTTTCATCAATTTTTTAAAAATACAAAAACGTATCGCTTTGTGTTCACAAAGGTGTCTTGAAGTAGCTCACGTCATTAAGAATTAACATGAATTATCTTGTTTCTGCAAAATAATTATTTTTTATTATTTTGGCTACATCGCAACTGCCATTTTGCGACTTTGATAGGTGATGCTAAAACTATGGAACCTATTTTTTATTTATTTGGGGAAATGACATGGCGAAGTGATATGTAAAAGTTGACCAGTGTTTGGCACAAATATAAAATTTTGAATTTTTACGGGTCCAACATCCTTTAGTTTTAAACTCGATTGAAAATGGCTGCCGAATGTGTTCAACGTAAAACAGACGTATCGAGTAACTACGACGTAAAGTACTTTATCGGCTTGCTGGCAGGAGTACGTATTTCGCAGGGATGGCAACTGTCGTGAGGTAATTTAGCTGTTTTCACTTTGCGGGCGGAAGTGAAGTGTTGTGCGAAGGACGGAAGTAGGACAGCAATCCCACAACACAGCTCAACTCTACAGTTGAGAGCGGCATGTCGCAGTCAATAACAGGCTACAAGCAGCCGTTACATCGTACAACACGACTACACCTGCGTGCAACACTGTCACAAGTACAGCCAACAAGTCCTGCCCGGCGAGGTAACACCTACGATGCTGTAGAGGCAAGATTATTACATACAGAACTGAAGTAAAATCAAGATAACTCCGTAATGCGTGTCAAATTAGCTGCCTGTCCGGGGCCAGATTAAATATCACCACCTGCTATGTGTACCGAAGCAGCGCAACGCAAGTGCAGAAGAACTCATAGTGCGTGTAAGTGCGTATTTAATCCCACTTCAACGGGACCAGACGCAACGCAGGTGCAAATTTTACGTTGCAGCCATAAAAAGCTATATTTAAGAGGAGTCCTCGACTGACGCATGGACGGCGTTGCGTTGAAGCGTGTCACGCGTATAATTTTTTACGCGAAACCGCTTAAGTTATTTATATTATGTTTACCTACGAAAAGAACACACACTTGAAACCATGCTTATATTTTTTCAAAAATGCAACACGCTTGTTAGAAACATGATATTATGGCCTCTCAAAATGGCTAAAAACGGGGTTTTTAGACTATTGTAACTCCGAAAATATTACCTGAATTCGTAAAGTGCAAAACGAGAGTCATGCGTTGGTCTTTACTTCATACTATTCAAAAATAAAATATTGGGGCCACCGCTTGAAGTCCCATGATAAAAAGACTACAACGGAAACCTTGCACGTCAGTTTGGCGCGCTGCTAATAGAGGCGATATGCTTCTCGTCCAGCGTGGGACACTGGCTCTTATCGCTATGCTGTTAGCACGCGTCAAAGGTGGAAATTTGACACCGCGAAGATCTCCTCTCAATCGGCCCCCAGGCTACCGAGCTGCGTACATAGCTTTGGCCGCTACAAGTTTATTCGAAAACTGCGTCAGCGTGTGTGTGTGTGTGTGTGTGTAGTGTTTGCTTAGGAATAACATCCCAAGGAAGTTACAACTGTGATGCCCATTTCAACTCCTCCATTTATTGCTTAAGTTTATTTTTACGCTGTGAAAAGTAGCGACAGGTGAGCAAGGCCGTTTCCAAATTATATCGCAAATGTTGCATGACTACAGTTTATGTTGCTGAGTGCTACGAGTCTAAATATTGTGTGGGTAGAACCACAAAGAGCCGCAAAATAAATTCTTATTAAGGGCGCGGTGTACCACAATTTTCATCACAATGTTTTTATTTTTATATTTGTACCAGTTATTTTTTTCCTTGTTATAGATACGAAATGTGATCAAATTTTACTCCAATGAAATTTTTTATCTAGCATAGTTTTTGCGTAATGGCTCGTTAATGCCAAAATTTGCATGATTCCGTTTTTTAAGGGCGACACTAAAACCAACTCACTTACCAATCTGGAAAAAAAAATTCACAGTGAATGACGATGTTGTAGGCTACACATTCAGCTATGTTTAATCACAAAATAAAACATTTTGTATTAAAAAAAATAGCGAATTTTTAAAATATTTATTTTAAGTTACAGCGTTTTTATTTAAATACAAAAAATTTGGATTCTTTGTTTTTATAGGTGTGAAATTGTAGCCTGCGACGACTTTATCCACTGTGTATTTTCAGTTTGATATGTCGATTGGTTTTAGCGTAGTCCTTAATACGGAAACATGCAAATTTTTACTTTAACAAGCTGTTACGAGAAAACTATAATAGGTAAAAAAATTTTTCATAAGAGCGAAATTTAGTCACATTTTGTGTCTAAAATCAGAAAAAAATATCTGGCACAAACGAAAAATAAAAACATGTTGATGAAAATTGCGGTAGACCGCACTCTTAAGAGTGCGTGGTAGATAAATAATCGCTGAAAACATCAATTGATTTCTACGTTTTTTTTCGAAGCCAATATGGATAAAATACTCCATGGCAATCCTAGATAATGGTATTTGCCAATTTTATGAGTTAATATTAATCCAATATTACTAATTCGATACACGTAATCTCTTGCGCAGCAGTTAAATGCACGAGGTTCCGGCGTCAGAGATTTTGTCTCAGAAGTTCGTAACACTGGAAACAATTTTGTTTAAAACGTTGGCTGAAACTACTGTCTAGGATTGCTATTGTTTAATTTTCGCAAATTGGCTTCAAGAAACCTACAGTTGTAGATTAATGCTTTTAGCGTTGAATTATATGTGTGTGTGAGGCAGGAGTGGTAAGGTTGTCGTTGACAGACGAATGTAATGTATCATCGCCTCTCCGTGAAAGCTACACAGATGGCGTGCAGTGCTTTACAATTAACCCTTTTTCCTTTGTGACTCTAAACAGTGACCACACTATTTTACTCGTGGGCAGCATAGTTCAATGCCGAACGCTTGTGCCTATAGTTATATTTTTCGAATCCAATTGTTAAATTTTCAGGTAAGACAGTTTTTAAAAGCCATTTTTGGCCGTTTTGAGAAGCCAGAAAGTAATGTTTCTAATAAACGTGCCAAAATTTTAAAACTATAGCGACATAGTTTGAAGTGTGTTCTTTTCGTATATGTACAGATATAACGTGTGTTAAATAGTTTCGTCAAAAAGAGAATAGTCGTAATTCGCTGCAACGCATTTAAAGGGCAGGTAGGTCCCTTAAGAGGGAGAAGGGAGAAAGGCAACTAGTGCACGACATTACTACCAACATCACAACTGCATGCGAACCAATGTATTAAACTGCTTTATTAATTACACCGTGCACATACATTATTCAGCAGAACAGTATTATGATTTCACCATATTTACTAATAAAGGTAAAATTATGACTATACAAGCCAGCTTTATCGTTACGGCATCTATTTATTGCAGTCTTCAAATTCGCGTGTACTTTAGAATTATGATGTTTGGCATACAGGGCCTGCTCCCAACCCCCCATTTGGCCTATAATTTTGAAGTATTATATTCAATTTTTTGTTTAGGAAACGCTTTAAAAAACACAATTTTGCATCTTGAAAACTAAATTAATCCGAGGCAGAGTTAGGTAATTTTATTGTGTTTTCAATTTTCAAGCTATAACATTTATTCAAATTGCATTATCAAAGTGTTCTCTTCGACAAAGTAACGGATACATTCTTAGTAAACTGCTTGACATAAATAATAATGTAATCTTTCATTAATTTGTCATGCAGAATCATTGCAATAGTGTTCTTGAAAGTTAACCTATAATTCTCTTGCAATGATTCTGCATGACAAATCAATGAAAGATTACGTTATTAGCTATGCCGAGCAGTTTACCAAGAATGTATCCTACGCTTTCTCTAAGAGAAAATTTTTATGGTACAAATTATATAAAAAAAATAAAAAAATATGGCTTAAATACTGGAAATACAACAATATTGTATATTACTCCACCTAATTCTGTATTGCATCAGTCAATGCGTATTAGTGTTATATCAATCGCGGAGGGACACGGGATTCATAAAGTTATGGTTAAGTGCTGCATATTTCGCTTTATTACGAGACAGCAGAGTGGACTCCGTGTTGCTGTGTTCTCATATGACTTCTGTTGTTGGTCGACAGTTTGTGTGTGGCACCTAAAGAACACTTTCATCCAATGTTATAAGGTCTAATGTAAATTACCCACTAGCCTGTAAATGTGGTAACACAAAAATACGAAGGCCCGGAGCCAATAACCACTAGGAAAGCATTTGGGTGAGTAAAGACCAGTGAATTCTAGCCTGTGACCAAACAGTTTCGCGAAATTTGCATGTCTCTCGTAATAGTTAAATAAACAAAGGTTGTTCACTTTAGATCAACAGTCTTACATTGAGCAGGTTGTCAAGATGTGGTTGACAGAGTGAGGCGACAGTCACGTTGTCGGATCTGGAAGTTCTGGTGAATATTAGCAGCGAAGTGGTCCAGGCCTCGATGGTGTGCATGAAGACAGACCGCTGCTAAGACCCTACAATTTGGGTGGAAATTATGCATCCAGAATTTGTATCGCCGGAGTGGACCATCACGCGGTCCCGCAATGAGTCAAATTATATGAATTACGTGTTAAGGTTTTGCAATTATTGGTCTTGGGTGGCCTGTTTACCAACTATGTGAGATGGCGTGTTTAGGCGGGCCTGCTCGTAAAGGCACTCGCCTACTGACCGTGTGTTTGTATGAGTGAGTGACGGCGCCAAGGGCGATGTTGACCGTCTCATCTGGTACAGAATCGCCTCTACTGCAAGACACTGAAACGGCGTGCAGTGGTATCGTAGATCACTCGTCTGACTGACACTTTCAGTTGTGACCCCATCTTTTTACTGATGGAAAGTTGTAAGTAAATTCCATCGCATGCTCCTAGAGTAGTTTCACATGAATCCCGTGAGTAGTTTTCCAGCTATAACACGTTAGAATTTTTTTAAAGCAATTTTAAGGGGATCCGAAATAATTTTTCTAATCGAAAAGCTACTTTGAAACGACTCTTGAATAATCGTTTGACGTGTACTTTTTTTTGTACATTGGCACACTGGACATATATGGAATAGTTTCGTTAAAACGTATTTACAATCACACTGCAACGACACTGCAACGCATTTTAAGTGCGTGGTAGGCGAGTCTCTCAAGAGGGCATGGTACATAATTCAACATTAATTGCATCAGTTTAAAATCGTAGGTTTCTAGAAATCAATTAGCAAAAATCGAAAACCAGCAATCCTAGATAATAGTTTTCGCGAACATCCTGAGCAATACGTTTTTTGGAGTAACGTTTTCCTGTATAACAATCTCTGACGCCGAAATATCACACATTTCATGGCGGCGCAAGAGATCACGCTTTACAAATGCATCACTCTAGGTAAATGTTTGCTCATAAAGTTGGCAAAGATCATTATCTAGGATTGTTGTTTTGTATTTTTCCATATTGACTTCAAATATGTGCATATTTCAGTAGGCGTTTTCAGAGCTTATATACCTACCACACACTCTCGAGGAGTGCTCACGTCATCGTCACAATTGCCTTTAGTGGCTGGAAGGTGCTGCGCCTCCCACCAAGTCGATCCGGGTTCTATCCCTGGCGAAGCAGAGCACTGGATTTTTGCGTGTGGGAATCGTGCCGGAAGATGTCACGGGTCAGTGGGTTTTCTCGGGATCTTCCTTTCACCCACATCTCAATCCGGTGCTTCTACACTGTTGGGGCGGATTCCGTGTTATTCTCCGAGGCAAGCAGACGCCTACAACTGCCCAGTTGTGAGTCTGTAGTTCTGGGTGTGATACACCGGTCCTCGGGTTCCTTCCTCATACGATATTGTAATTAAATAAGTGATACTGTGTGTTCCTAAGACCTAGAGCTACAGACCTGATAAATTCGCGGGTTCACTGACCTGTAGACTAGTCTGCAGGAATATATGTAAACTGAAGCAGACAGCAGATGCTCATTAGCTGCTTGCTGTTTTGATAAAGGCCTGTACTTGTTACACTTTTTATTATTGGCTCAGAGACTTCCAGGAAGTGTCAAGTCAAAGGTCAATTGTGAAAGTGATATAAACCCACAGTTGTTTTAATTCTAGCTTGGATCCAAATGAAAACACAAATTGTTAAGGTCTCTACTAGTGTCCGCTAACAGGGGCACTTACACGGCATCCACTGTTGTGCTGTAATGCTCTAGTTTGTAGTGTCTCCAGACGGTACCAGGCACTATACATGGAAAACTAAGGATTATAATAATTGTCAACACACTTGCAATAGGAGTCGATAATATGGATTCCAAAAAGTAAAATACAGATTTTATACTTCACAATTTTCACGATGTCCGGAACGGTACATTCCCGTCCACTGTCGCAATATTTGTGGATATTGCGGATGTTTTCGACAATGCCAGGTGGCTGAAAATAATATTCAGGCTCAGGTATAAGAGATTTTGAGCAAGTCATCAGTAGAGATGATGGTTTATCGCGGAAAAACTTGACTCTTTGCTGGATTTCAACACACGTTCAACTTATGAAAAGATCACTAGTTTTCGCTTGTACGTATGGCTGTATCCCTATTTGACTGAACCAATAAGAATCCGGCTATTGTAATATTTGATTCATATTATTGGTCTGCAGATAGCAACGTTGTGTCAGACGTATATCACTCAAACATACGTGTCACAAGAAACTGATGTGTTGCCAAAGGTATGCTGACACAAACATTTTTCGCGATATACCATCATCTCTAGTCATAATTTCTAGAGAGCGCAAATGTAACTGTGATATAGGCTTATAAAATTGTTTCAAACTAGTCACTTACTGTCTGTTCTGTTGATTTTCTAGCTGCATATAGATTAATTCTACGGACTGAGGCAGTATGGTACATACTTGCAGTAAACGAGAAAAAAGAAATCCCAGGTGAGATCGTGTCCAGATGTCAATCAGATTGGGTTTCCTCGATGAAAAATAAACACAGAATAACCTATGAGATATACAGGATGTCACTTACAAAATGAATAAAAATGGATCGCCACGAATCTTTAAAGCATACAGGACGTGTTTCATCTCAAGTACAATATTGCTACGCAACGTGTGCGGAGTAAATGGCCCTGCTACACGAGCAGTGCAAGATAGTTTTAAAACAGAAGATATGCGAGATACGAGTAGCATCAATCAGAAGACGACTTCAGTTAATTCAGACTAGTGTAATGAGATATCAACACCTGCAGGGACTCTACGTTGAGATCTACACTATAGAATTGGCACACAAAAAACCTCGAATAGTATGATTATTTTAACTATCAAGACGGACACATATAAATTTACAATTTATGTACAAATCAGAGAAACACACAAACGGAACATATGAAGTTAACTATCGTATCTTTAATATTACGCTCGTTCAACTGTTAACAACGACCACGGCACTCGGGAAAGCTTGCAGATAATCTTCTGTACATAGAGAACACTGAAGTATGTTGCTTGTGGTTTGATTTTGTCCACATTCACACTTCGCATCGCCTATATTGAAGACAGCTTTCTTTAAATTGTCCATTGACCCTTCCACCCCTGAACGTAGCATGTTCAGTGACTTCCACAATAACTGATGAACTGGCGGAGGAGATCGAGAAATGTCCCTCCCCGAAGACAGCAACCCACTTAAAAGTCACGAAGGAATTGGACGTTAACTGGACAACGATAAGAACGCCGGATTCACCCTTCACACTGGAAACATCATCTTAGTCCTTATCAGTTCCACAGTTGACTGTCGTCTCAGAGAGTAGTATGATGAACATAGGAGATTAACGAGCAAATTTTTCAGGTTAAATATTAAAAAAGAAATAGTCGTAATATTAAAAAATAACAAAGAGAACGGGATTTATAAATTCAAAGTAGCATAACTCTGTGCGAAGGCACTAACTGAGAGGAGGAAGACATATAGGAGGAGAAAGTGGGGTGCATTGTCTTACTCATCCCATGGCGGAGGCCTTCAGATTGTCAAACGTGTTAAATTATCTGTGTGATTTCATAGGCAGCGAAAGTTGTTCTTATTCGCCAGATTAGATTACTTATCTACTGACAAATTAGTTCGAGACTCAAACTTAATGCTTGTTCTTTGGACGGTGGACAACCGAGACGATGCAGTAGTAGTGTGAGACATCATGCAAATGTAGGAAGCCCACTTGCTATTTCACTTGGCATATTCTAGTCATAGTAACGCAGGCGTAGCAAGGGAGAGAACACTTACAAACACCAAGAGCCTCGCCTGGAGGACAAGTTAGCGATGACAACAACGCAATTAGGCCAGTAGTTGCACAAGACAAAGGCTTCAGAGATTCTCCCCACCTGCGTTGAAGTGAAGGAATACAGCGTAATGTATCGAGGGTAACAGGGTCTGTCTTCTTCAAGCCTTCCAGCAGTCACCATCTCGCCAGGATGGTCCTGGGTCTAGAAGCACGACATAACGTCCGCCGTTAACCGTACCAATCACCATCAGCCTTCGGGATCGTGCTAACGGTGAGGTATACGATGTCCAAAGGTCATCCAACGTCCAGAAGTAATATACGGTAAATTAAATCTGTAATCAATAGCTCCACTCTGACCTAAATAATGTAGTGTAAACCTTATAGTAACCTATAATGTTCAGACATGCAGAGTAAAGCCACAGTAATTATAATGTCTTTCATTTAACAGAAGCACCATCTAGTCTATTAACATTAACCACTTAAGAGGGCATGATTCATATTTCAGTGCTAAAGGCGTCAGTTTATAATTGTGAGTTTCTCTAAGCTAATTTGCAAATATAAAAAAAACCGCAAACTTAGAGGTTTCTAAGAAAAAATTTTTCTATAGTAACGTATTTCTGATGAACAATCTCTGACGCCTAAATTTCGTACCTTTAATTGCGGCGCAAGAGATCACGATTAACAAATGTATCATCCTGGGTAAATGTTTGTTCATAAAGTTGGCAAATATCATTGTCAAGGATTGTTGTTTTGTAGTTTATTCATATTGACTTTCAAAACCATGTAGATTTAAATTAGTGTTTTTATAGTTTATCTACCACGCACTCTCATAATTTCAGTACAAATTCCCTACCTTTGGTTACGCACATCCCCTTAGTTTACATGTGAAAACGATCAAAACGTTAGTTTATAATAACTTTTAAGCCACGTTGTCTCGACGTCTTCACTAGAGATAGGGAGCCGCGATGGTCGAGGGGTCAGACCTCTCGCCTCCCATCAAGGCGATCCGGGTTTGATTCCCGGCGGGGTCGGTCCCCGGGTTTTCGCATGTGGGAATCGTGCCGGACGATGCCGTTGGTCGGCGGGTTTTCTCGGGGATCTCCCGTTTCCCACGCTCTTTCATTCCGGCGCCGCTCCACACTCACCTCATGTCCCCCTCACTGGCGCTGAAGACCTCGATGTTAAGCGCTGACCAACAATCTCTCACTCACTCACTAGAGATAGGAAGGCGGGTATGACGTAGCACTAGGGGGCGGCTGGTATGACGGCTGTCACGTGGACGTGGAGGTAATTAAAGCAGCAGTCACACGGCCTGAGCGTGAGACCACGCCTCATTACACCATCTTCCCAGCCTGCGAGCTGCTAACTTGCAGTGTTCCTGGCATAGCTGGCTTACACAACTGTGTTCCCAGCGCGCCTGGATACACATACTTCCCTCAGTCTCTCTGTCGTGACGTCACAGTACTGTCTCCACCTCACTGAGCTTCAGAGACACTGGGACATCGCGGCAAATGTTGACAGTTTGCCAGGCTCCAACGTAATGTGTGTAACACTGGATGGTGGTGTATTTATAGGCTATTGTTAGATATTATGGTATATCGCGAAAATGTTTTATGCCAACATACCTTTGAAAACATTGCAGTTTCTTGCAACACATATGATTCGGTGATGTTTTTCTGACACAGTAGCTGTCTGCAGAGCGATAACAGGCGTCAAATATTACAATAGCGGGATTCTTATTGGCTCAGTCAACTAGGGTAATAGCTCCTCGTACAAGAGAAAGCCAGTCGTCTTCTGGTAAGCTGAACGTGTGTTGAAATCCAATGAAACAGTCAAGTTTTCCCGCGATATACTATTATCTCTAGCTATCCATAGCCATCTTTAGTAGAAGGCAGCCGTTTCTCAGCTCTGACAACCCTGCCAAGAAGGTAACTGTAACACTTATTTTGTCTCGCCAACGGCAGTGGCTTCTCCCGATTAGCCAGTACGTAGGCCTCTGGAGAACTAAAATAACTGTTCAAATGACCCTTACCGGCAGGGTTGCCAGATCCAAGGCCGCGGCCTTCTTCTAAAGATGGCTATGGCATGGTTAGAGATGATGGTTTATAGCGAGAAAAGTTGATTGTTTCCTAGAATCCAACGTAATGTGTACATAAATAACGTTTTTATTTTGCTGTTGTCTCTCGTTTGTACTTGTAGGTGTCAACCTCATTTAACTCGGCCAATGAGAATACCACTGTTTATACGATGGACGTATATGATTCGTCTGCAAACAAATCATGGTGCCTCTAAAGACATTAGCCAATTATAAAAAGTTAGTTTATTAGAGGCTTAAATGATTTTCTTTATTTTTCACCTCTAGCGTGGTATATAATTCAGCGCTAAATGCATCAGTTCAAAATGTCATCTTTATCGAAGCCACTTTGAATAAATAAAAGAACATAAATCCTAGACAGCAGCTTTTTACAACTTTCTGAGCAAAAATTGGTCTCGAGTAACATATATCTGAAGAACAATCGCTGGCGCCGAAATCTCGTATATTTAATTGCAGCGCAAGAGATCACTGTTAATAAAAGCATCATTTTGGGTGAATGTTTGTTTATAAAGTTGGCACATATTATTCAGGATTGGTGTTTTGTGGTTTTCCCATATTGACCTTTATAAAACTGTCTAGATTTCAATTGGTGCTCTTAGCGTTTATTTATCCACCTCACAACAACACTCGCAGGACTATCAAAAGTGCTCAATTCACCGTGAACCAAGTAGCTAACATCAAGTCAGTCATAGCTAGAGACCGGCAAAATGCGCGTTATTATTTGGTAACGCGCTAGCCTTCACTGTGCTATACATATACAAACACGTTTCGTGTTTTCATAGGCAGCGGTGGTGTCATTTGACTGTGACTGCCCTGCATATTACTTGTTACTCTCTCGGAGAACTGTTACTATTGGCAAGAAGATGTCTTCTGAGCGCACCACGAAATTTTTGACTAATGCCAGACGTGGTACGAGCGTACAATAGTTTATAGCGCAGCCTACTGTTAGAAAATAACGCAAATTTCGCAGGTCTCTAGTCATTGCTAGAGACCGGAAAAATTCGCGGATTAACTGACGCGTAAGCTAGCCTCCAAGAACATATAAGTATTCAAGCAGATATTATCTGCTCACTGGCTGCTCGATGACGCAGTGATATGGGCCTGCACTTAGTTGCTCCTATACTATTGGCACAGACTAAATAGTAACACAGACGTGAAATGACGTGGCGGCTCGTTTGATATTGGCGAACTTCACCGCTTATTGGCTGGCCAAGGCTGTTGATACCAGCCCCGTGTATGTTTGGCTCGTTCATATTACGGCAGGTTTCCTATTGGCCAGGCTACCGGCTAGCAGGGCAGCCACCTTAAGCTGATTGGCAGTAGGCGTCTCCGACATGTTGCTGGCCAGGGAAGCCATTTTGCTGGCGTGTGTGACTGAGTTCGCCTTCCTGCTGGCTATTTCACTTCTGTATTCCTGAATATTCTGTGCTATTGGCTAAGCGACTTCCAGGAAGTGTCAAATAAGTCACGGGCCAATTGCGAAAGTGGCTCGAACTTACAGTTGCTGGAATGCTAGCTCGAGGCAAAAACAAAAGAAGACGCGAATGTTTCAAGTCTCTAGTCATAGCTGCAGTGTATATGACGCGGCAAGGAAGGTACAGCGATGTGGTTGCAGGTACAGTAAGTCACTGCAGTGTAGGCCATGTCAGACTGTGTTCACGCACGACTGCAGCTCTCTCCTCCAATGTCGACAACCTTCCCACAATCTTCTCCTCGCCTCACCTGACCACGTAACATCCTCTACCACGTCTGTCTCCTGCTGCAGGTTGCCCAGGCTGCGTTCAAGTATTAACAATCATAATTATATTTCTACTTGGACGTTTTACGTGGCCTTGAACAGCACACGGCCTTGATGTAGGCACATCGGATTGGAGGGGGGGGGGGGAAGAGGGTCTGCCCTAAAGAACCTTCCCCAGCATTCGCCTAGAGTGATCTGGGAAAACCCTGGAAAACTGAAATAAGGATGGCTGGAGCCGGGGAACAAACCCGGTTCCTCTCGAATACGAGGTGAGTGTTTTACCACTGCTCCACCTAGCTCGATGATGTTGATGATAATAAAAATAAATAATAACAACAACAGCGTGTTTATGTTATATTGTTAAGGTTAAGTATTGGATTTCTCTGAAACGCAATACTGATAGTATTTTAAATTTTAGCATTTTTAGTTAAACTATTAAAAATTACTACATATAGCCTACTGCTAACATAATTTTGTAAATCTTTATTTATCTATCTATCTGAAAACGTGCAAAACAAATATTTTTACATATTGTTTCGCCACAATTATACTAGGTGTAAAAAAATTAATCAGAAAAGAAAATGCCTTTATAGGTAATAATACTCATTCACTCGTACGCAAATTCCTGTTTTTCATTATTAATGAAATCACATTTAGTCGAGTTAACGTATCGCATTTATACCTGCAAAAATACATACGCACGCACACACACGCTTTCTCATACCTGTACATGTAGAAAAGTAATGGCAGATTATATTATCTTCGAATAAATCATTTAAGATTACTGCTTATACCAAGGGACTGCCTATTGTCGCGAAAATAGTTTTGCCCCACTTTGTTCCAGTGCCTTGCGTGCACATCTGCCCTTTAGCTTCGTGGTAACTGGGCAGAGAACCTTTATGAAGACACTACTCTCATTTCACTGAGCCAATCACAGTAAGGTTACTGCAATACCACACGTCTATGATTTGCGGGTAGAACACCACGACTCGTGAGAGCTAAAACGTCCAGTCACTGACCTTGAAGTAGAGTACAGGTGTGTACATAAGGTACTGAAACAAACTGGGGCAAAACTCTTCTCGCGAAAATCAGCAGTCCCTACTTATAACGTGCAATAAACATAATTTTTGCTGGTTTATAATCTTTCTGAAATTAAATGAAATAAAATTTTAATAAGGTAAACGAGTAGAGACAGGAAAACTACACTAGTTCAATGACTTTCATGATCGACTCCATTGTATTATGTATTTTATAGCTTCATAATTCTGCTCATCGGCTCCCGTCTCAGTGAGAAGACAGTATAACTAGAGACACTGGAAAATCGCGAAAATATTTAAGGTAGTCACCAATAAGCTGTATTATATTAACCGTGACACGTGTGAACAGTTTTGGGACAAATCACACACGCTGTGTGTCCAAGCTGCGCAGTTCTAACTGGGCCTGTTGTAGAGAGAAACAACGCTACAAATAAACGATAGGCAATGTTGATACGAAACATTCAGTGTTATATGCATCACGTCAAACAGTCAACTATTCCAGTGCCTCTAAGTATAGCACATTATTAGGTGGGACGGTATTCGGTTCCTGTTTACATATGCAGGGTTTTTTACTCACTCAAAATTCTACTCGGACTTTCTAATAAATTCTGATCCAGCTGCAATCGTAGAAAGAATGTACAGTACGTGTGTTTGGATTTGAGCAGTTTTCTTTAAATAATCCACGAATTGTTCTCGTCATTATTAATAACAGAGTCCGTACTCAGTGTTCCCCGGGATTGCCAACTTGCCATATTGTGATACGCCAATTGTTAAAGCTAACGCTTTCCAACAAAACGTGATCCATAAAAAATGTGTTAACAAATAAAGTTATAATAAAAGTAAAAAAACATTATTTTTTTAGAACTTGAATATTTAAATTACATTTTAGAGTAGATGTTAAGAATTTAAATACCAAATAGAGCAGACTTACTTATACAGCAGTATTATTCCTCATATTTAAATTACATTAGTTTATTTGTTTACTTGACGATGTCCATATTCCGCTTTAAGCTGGTTTACTTTTGGTACGTTTTCTTCAATATTTTGAAACAAACAAACTCTGAAGTATAATAATTATTATAACTACAAATACTAGGGCTAACAAGATTTTATACGCATGACAAAACATTAAATAGAGCAAATATCATCGATCAATTTTTCATAATTGTTAATGTGAGACAGATTTTACAGTAAAATTTAACAAATATGTGCAAATAAAAAATAAACTAAATGTGCTGTTACGTGGGCGCTTACCAACAACATATATTTAAACTAGTTCTGACAATTTTCTTAATCTCCGGGTAGGTCATTCCAAACCTAGCTTATGATATAAATAAAGGAATGTTTGTAAACAGAATTGCAAGAAATACTAATTTTGAAACTAACACATTGTGAAGTAACGTACTTTAGCGTTGAGTTCACATTTAAATCTTATCGCTGCAAAACAAATAGAGCCCATAACAGTCTATATGTTGAGCCAGTGATTTGTGGTGACAATAATTTAGCTACAACTAGTTTCAGTGTCTCACGTGCACATCTGTGTTTCTGCGTCGCGGCCAATGATTGGATATTTCCAACTCTCCGTGTCTCGCCGTTCTACCCGCAAATCACAGATGCGTGGCATCGCAGTAACCTTGTTCTGATTGGCACAGTCAAACTACGGACGCCTCTGCTCTAGTGCACTCAGCCAATAACCACGAAGCAGAGATACAGGTGTGCACGTAAGACATTGACACTAGTTTGTGCTAAATTATTTTCACCAAATATCAGTGGCTCCACAGACACATGGACGAATGTTGTAGCTATAGATCGAGAGTTTGTCAGATATATTCTAGGGGATGTTGAACACCGACAATGTACACTTCACTGTCACTTCTGTAGAGACCTGATGAATTCGAGGTTTCACTGTCCTGCAGGCTAGCCTACAAGAATATATGTGAACTGAAGCAGACAACAGATGTTCATTAGCAGCGATATTAATCCGTATTAGTTACACTTTTTATTATTGGCCCAGAGACTTCCAGGAAGTGTCAATTAAGTCAAAGGCCAATTGCGAAAATGATATAAACTCACAGTTGTTTGAATTCTAGCATGTGCCCAAATAAAAACGCGAATTTTTCATGTCTTTAGTGATTGGATTACGGCTGTTTTGACACGCCTTTGACAACTGCAAGCCAGTAAAACGTAATTAAATAATTATTGGATCTACCACGTGCTAATCGCTTGTGTATTTAAAAGCAAATGGATAATCTATTGTGGTCAGTGCATTATGTAGGCCTACTTCCATACAAATACGCGAAATCTCGCTCCTATAGTTATAGGTATATCGCGTTACTTAATGTTAACAGTATATGAAGCGTAAATAAACGACAAAAAGTAGTTATAAAACTGACATTTACATGGCAGTCAGTATTAAAAATGAAATAACGACAATGCAAGTTAATCTGTTGTGCAAACTACAAACTACGTGAATTAACATTCCTCGCGCCGCAACTGAGATGGCTTTTTTTTAAATGGTTTTCCTACACTAACTTACAAAATCTTGTTGTCTTCAGTTAAAGCGGTCAATATGAATAATGTAAGAATGTATGGGTTTGTGAACTACGCCTTTGCTCGTGGTTTGTTTGTTAACCTGTCAAAACATTAAACGTGCAACCCACGAAGACAACACGACAGCTGATCGCAAAGAAAATAACTGATGTACTTGATGAAAAACAGATTTTATTATACATTTATAATTATATATATTTATAATAAAAATAAACATAAAAAATAATAAAAATCAGTTTTTTTATCAAGTATATAAGATGTTTTCTTTACAGTTTCGTGTATAATGTTAAACAGGTTTCAGCAACAAATCATAAACATTGGCGTATGTTCATAAACCCATAAATGTTTACTATCAGCTCCATTGCAATAAACATTCAAACATCTCGTGATAAATGTACCCACGCCACTCAAGAGCTCTTAGAAGCTCGAGTCTTTATATATTCGCCACACAGTGGAGGGGGAAGGGTGGGTACGTAGAATAAACAAGGAGCATTGTGGAAGTGACGGCATCATCTCGTAGGGTGACATGTCGGTTCTTTATATGGCATCCCAGAGCTCTGGACATACCGCGGGTTCAACGACTGCCGGGTAGACTGCACAGTCCTGTGTACACTCATATACTTGTATATTGTCTGCTGCTACAGTGAGTGGACAGTTGTACACGTGACAAGGTAATATGACAGTCAGTGCAGGCTGGTTTGCTATTGGTACAGAGTTCTCAAGAACTAATTTAAAAAATAGTGTACTAATACAATCCATACCCAAAAACGCAGTTGTCGAAAATATGCTAACCTTCAGGACCATGTGTTGAACAAATAATGATAATGTAACGGTACTTCTTACGAGTGAAAGAAAAAATGCCATACCACATAGGTTATTAGAACTGCGATAAGGGTTTTACTGTGTTATATATGTAATATCTGTAATGTTAACACCATTGTAATGTATGTGACATGTGCGTTGTTTTATCTACCCTAGCGTAGCTACACCGTGCGAAAGTATTTTCAACCGAATGTAATGTAAATATATGTGATCAGGGTGTTTCCAAATGGTGCAGTCACACCAGTTTAATTCTCTCCAGCAAAAATCACACTCGCTCTGATGGAAGCGTAGCTGGTGTAGTGTAATAAAAGAAACGCAAAGTTTAAACAAGCTACATGTTTAACGTATGTTAGAGGAGTAATACGTGTTTATGGTGAGGTGAGGGTTTGTGGTAGTTTTCGACACTGGTATAAAGAGATTAACAAATGTAAACTGTGGAATCATAGCACAAGAGCGCAGAGTACGGCAAGTTGCATAACAGGGTCGCACACGGTTGCAGTTGCCTTGATGAATGCAACCCGCTTTACACGCGTGTGGTTGCGTCTGCATATTTACACGAGTTGTGAGGGATTTCATGACCCTAAAGGTCTTACGAGCCGAAGAAAATGAGGTAAAGGGACAACAAACCAGACACTAACGAGCCGGGATTCGAACCCGGTACCTCTCACACAGTAGTCCGTTACCCAACCAACTACACTACGGAGCTCGGCTGCAAACTTGCGTACTCTAGACGCATGTATTTTCATTCGTATAACTTCGGTCGAATTCGACAGTTCTTTAAGCACCTTCTCTTAACAATATGTAATGACAGACAAAACGCCAGACAGGATTTACTGTGAATATGGTGAAATGGGCTTCTCATGTTAATTTAAAAACGAGAAATGCCAATTAACTGACAATGCATTACAAATGTACAACATGCAAAGTAAAGTGCCTTCAAAACTGATTGAGTAGGATACTGTACACATACGTTATTGAAGTGAAATGTCATTCCAGACAACTAAGAGTGAATCAAGGAAAAAATGAGCCGATTTTGGCTGTATTCAATACTTTGGTAGACAAAAATAGAATACGGAAAAATTCCACAAGGAATTGTCACAAAAAAATTAAAAAATTAATATTCAAACAACAAATAAAACTGAGAAATTCAGGACAACGCAGTTAAGTTCAGCACATCGTGTTTTCCTGAGTTTTCTGTTTTACCTATTTTTTCGTTCGGTTATTCGTTTCATATTATTACTGTTAGCCCATTTGTTATTTTTAAGCGATTTGATTTAATAATTTATGGGATTTTTCATATTATATTTTAATTTATTTAATTTTTCTGACTACAGTTAACACCAGCTTGTTCTTATTTTATTGTTTTCCTCGTCTTCTTTTGTTGCTCTGAGCCGACATAGCACTGAAATTTTGTTTGTTCAAAATAATTCCCTAAATAATCTACTCATATTGCAAGAATCTTTAGAGGGAATTGCCCTCAGAACTCTCAACATTTACTGAAGCTATGCAAAACAGTGTATATGTGGGTGTGCGAGCTATCTGTCCTTCCTCAGACACATATACACACATACACATACATCTCATGTCATAACCACATCACTCTCACTGCACATTACACGTCAGGCAATTTGAAATGACAACTTTTCTCCCTGCCAGCACAAAGTAGTAGTTATAGAAGCTATAAAATTGTACTGTAACAAGTTGGGTAACATTAGAGTGAACGTCGGTTGTCTAGTTACGTACAGACGATGTTCATTACATGTCTCTAAATTAAAGTTAAATCTATGCCGTGTTTCTTTAAACGACCCTTTCAGCATGGGTGTTTAATTAGGCGAAATATTGTGAACATATGCCATTGTAGTACCATGTCATCTCTGAAAGCCAAGAATACTGTAAAAACAATTTAGCCAGTTTGGCTGTAGTCGATTCATGTGTTATTTAAAATTAAGTAAAAAAAATGTTCCATAAGAAATTATATATTGTAAAAATTATGAACGAATAACTGTATTGAAGAACTTCTTATCAAACACAAGTAAAATGTATAATAAAAACAAATAAAAAAACTCCGCAGTTGAGACAGCATAATCCTAATTTTGGAGTCTCATTTTTTTTCCGTTTTGTTGGTCATTCAGAAGTTCCGATTTACATTTATAATTTTTAATGATGTAATACAAATCCGAATTCCTTACATAATTTTTCTTGTTTTGTTATTAAGTATGTGCTGACTATGGCCAACCTCGGCTCGCTTATTTTAGATTTTATTGACTCTCAGTATTTGATTTTTGAGACCCACTGCAAATTCATACGTCGACAATACTTCGCCTGATTACATGCCGTATGCTGGTGTTACGCTGTCAGGAACTTCAGCACGACTAACGTCGTAGATTCACGTTAACAGCAATGATAAGAGTTGCTCAGCAATATGTCGCAGCAAGGCGCTGCTGGAACTAACGACTTTGGGAAAGGCTCTCTCTTACAACAGCAGGTTAGCAGATGAGCCTGTGTAACCTGTCTGTCATCAGTCACCGTCAAACCACAACGTTTACGTTCACAGCTGAGCTGTGTCGCAGTACTCAGTCGAACACAGAGGAAGGCACAACGCGCTGCTTTCAGATATACGTGGTTTGGGGTAAACTGAGCACTCAGAAAGTCCTGCTAAAGTTCTATTTTTCCATTTCGTATCTTTCCGCGTGTAACGGCTAACGGCGGGAAAATGCCTAACCTCTCTGGACACGTAGCTTGATGTTTACGCGTGTAAGATAAATTGTGCAGTCGGTAAAAGGCTATTATAGTTTGATAAAGAAACTTACAAACTATGTAAAATACAACTATGTATATTAAGGTTGGTTTTATCTCAGTATTGTAGTATTTAAATATGAAAATACTTGGAACTATACGAGGTTAATGTCTTTGAATGTTTCATGCAATGGGAAAGAATGACAAGCTGTATTATTGTGGACATACGCCATTGCAATATTATGTCGTCCCAGAAATATTAGAAAGAGACTAAGAAAGACAAACAACGAAATACAAAAACAGAGAAAACAAGTCGAGTTGGCTGTATTCAACACATCCATAAACTAAAACAACAGAACATGAAAGATCCTATAAGAAATTAGTCAACAACAAATAAAGGACAAAAATAATAATAATAAACAACCAAAAATTAAAGTCGAAGTACAAAACAAACTAATATGTAAAACTCAGGACACCACAATTAAGACAGCACCAACAATACTGGAACGAATACAATAATGGACGCAAGACAGGATAACAATGACGACGTCACAGACAACACACAACGATGAAGACACAAAAGAACACAGTAGATTTCCAAAGGCCGACTTTTCACGACGTTTCGGGAGCTGACATCTTTATTATATTAATTGTTTTTTTTTTTCCCTCAGAAAATTTATTTTAAATTTTACTTTAGTAAATTACCGTTATTTGTAATATTCATTTATAGATTGAAAGTAATATGTTGAGTTAATAAAAAAAAATAGTTTTCATTTCTAAGTGTTTTAGTTCATGATAATCATTTTGAAAAATAAAAAATAAATCACACTTGTACTGTTAAGTTCTTCACTCACTAAGTTTGGGCAGTTTTTTCTACTTAAGAGTTTCAGAAATATTACAACGAACCCAGAGCTCAGAATCTAGCCGTAATTTGTCGACACATCACTAGATTAACGCGAAAACCCATCACTACTGACTTGAGATACGCTACATGACCGTCAATGGTATTGACCAACCCCCAAAAAATCTCTATGCTTGCCAGAAATATAGATTTTACTCTCTTTTGGCTTGTGTTACAGCGGATATTATCTCACAAACAAGGTATGTAATTAATAATATAACAAAATATAAATTACAGCTAACACACGTCAAAACCATAACTGCGAAACAAACATGAATTCTCTAAATAAATATTTTGTTTGAAATAACAGTTTTTTTCGATACTGTTGCATTACTTTGATATTTTAATCAATGAATTAAAGAACATTGATAGCGTACACAATTACATATTTTGAATATACATTGTACCGATCTTCCCTCAGCCGCATCACCCAACAAACCCACAGTCTTATTTCATGCTTGGTAGAACACAGTGACAGAATGACAGAGATAACGGGCCACTTCTGAAAGTCATTGATGTTGAACATGGAATAGTTAAGTATAGGTGATTCTT
>PNEQ01123358.1:50627-88051 GCA_003012365.1 Medauroidea extradentata
TATATATATATATATATATATATATATATATATATATATAAACACACACACAATTACATATAACTGTGGCTTGGTGCTAGAAAGGCCAATGTCATATGTGTATATGTACTGACATTGGACTTTTTATAACCAAGCCACAGATATATTTAGCATATATATATATATATATATATATATATATATATATATATATATATATATATATATATATATATATATATATATATATATATATATATATATATATATATATATATATATATATATATATATATATATATATATATATATATATATACATATATATATATATATATACATATACATATTCAGAAATTACTTCGATTCCACTATGATAATTTAAATTTGTTATATTTTCCAATACACATTTCAACATCACCTAAATTGAGTGAAGTTTTATTTTAAATTTTATGATCATATTCAAGTAAAAATAACTGAACATTGAAGAACATTTCTCGATTTTAGATACATTTCTTCATAAAGATGCCATGACTTCAAGAGACACTTGGGCCAATGCATTATTGTGACAAATAATTTTTGAAACTTATTTTGCACAATAATTATTGGTAAAATGTTCATAATTGAGGTTAGTAATAATAAGTAATTTTTTCAGTTAGTTTTGTGATTTTAATATATTTACTTTCTTATTAAGTCGCAAATCCGTGAAAAACCCTAAATACCAAGAAAAAATCTATCAGTTGAACAGTATTAAGGCAAAACCATTTTAATCTGCAGAGTGGTCATGTGATATCATTTTCTTAGATATTTTTTTTTCCAGAGTTAGTTTCACGAACTTAAACAAAATGTTTCACTCGGCACAACATAACTATTAGCATTTTAAGATTGAACAGATACGTATGCCGTCAAAGATATTGTTAATTTTTAACTAGTAGCTAAAGTGAAAAAATTGTTAGGTTACTGTGCGGCAGATTACAGAAGTGGTACTAACAATAGTAGTCAAGCAGTGCCAACTTTACAAACTGCACGAAGCTAGTCCTAAGAGCTGACTCATGTCAAAATATAAAATGGGGGATGTAGTTTGCTAAATAAATTGTGGCAAGTAACTTTATAATGCAAGATGTGGCCATGTGGGAACTGATTTCACTTCTTCTGAATCCCTTGTTATTCTTTTCTGTTAATGGTTTTTTGCGATACGTCAGTAATAAACATTCTGCATGTGTTTCACCGTACTCAGGTCAGGTGTTAACACAGCAAAAACATTTAAATATAATTGTTATTAATAAGAAGACAGTCTTTGCAAGCGTTCACTTTACCGTGTAAAACCTACGAAGACGTTTACAACGTTGGGGCCGATCAGTATATTGGGGCCCGCTTAATGCGTCCTACAAATGCAACAGATCCGTAGTCCGAGTGGGTTTGCATGCCTGCTGTAAAACAACATGCCCGTGATCTCTCCAAGCACATACTTTCTTGCCTTTCGCTCAAATCGATCGTCCTGGATTCGGCGTCCTTGGCAGAGATGTAAGGAATGCCAGTTAATTATGGAACCAGTCTGGTGCCGCGTAGGTTACGCAAAGCGGCGCGACGCAGGGCCGCCAACGTGCCAGGCCAGCGACCACTGCAGGAAGACGAGACACACGACTCACGTCTAACGTAATTTCCTGTGATGTAACGTATGCCGCCAGTGTGTCTTCTGCCGGCCGCTGTACGCTCCACTAGCTCACGTTAGCTCTGAGTAGGCCTCTCCGCTGTTGCCTTTACGTGTATGCACAAGACGTGCCACGCGCGCATCCGTATACTATGGTCTCGTACAATATCGGGCAAAATGTTAGTTAATTGCCGACCTGGTAGAAACTAAAAAGGTAAAACTATGATTGATTTCCAGTTTCCCCAGATTTTTAAAAGTTTGTGCGTTACTGTACAGTTCGATTCAAAATTCGTATTACTACCTTCTAAGGCTGTTGGGATACGGCGGAAGAACAAATGCTAATAAACACGAGGTTGAAAACGAGTCGTAAACGTAGGGTGTGGAAGTATGCTGGCGAGCTACCCGCCGTACGTGGCAGGTATTGTTGGCCATGTACTAGTTCTGGTTGCATGCTGCCTCACCGTTTCCGTGGCTTTATTTACTTTAGCTTCCCTAGCGAGACGCTACCAGAAGATACACCGCTGGGTATCCGTCGCGTGGTTCCAACTTGATGGTGCACCAACCTGGCGGTGCGCGAGTTTCTCAGTGACACATTTGACCGTGGTTGGATTGGAAGTGGCGGGCCAGTCCTGTGGCCGCTACGTTCCATTCCCATGATTTCACCAAGAGGGACGTATTTTCTCTGGCGCCACAGTGTGCAAGACTCCCGTGTATCTAGTAATGGCCATCCATGCCACTGCAATTAACATTCAGGCTGTTCAAAACGTCTTAACTAACTGCGACTGTAGACAACATGCTCCGTCGTTGTCAATTGTGCATTCGCGAAAGTGGCCGCTATTTTGAGCAGAATCTTTATGTTTGTGACCAACGGCTGCACAGCATTAACACCAAGTTCATCGCAGTTTATTGCGAATTACACGCCATTATACTTGTACGCTCTGTATCGCCGCAACAACTCGTTTCTTACTTCATGTTTATTAGAAATTGTTCTTCCACTTGCAATGTCCCTACCAGTCTTCGTTGTAACAATATTTTTAAACAACCATGTATTTATATTCAGTTCATGCCTTTATACAGGCCTACATGATGGAGCAATGGTAAATCACTCGACTCATGTTTTTTTAGGAAGAAAATTTGATTCCGGTTTTGTTCATCCTGATTTCGGTTTTCCAGGGATTCGTAAATAACTCTAGGTGATTGCAGGGATGACTTTTCTTCAATGCATGCTCTGTCCGATTTCTTCCCAACGTATTTTGCCAGGTCTTGATTTACTAGAAGATTTTGTCCACCACAAAAGGCATATCAGTGATGGTCACAAAACCACTTTTGTGGGTGCCACTGAATAATACAACGAAGTAATACATATTCTTCCGCCACAAAAATAACTTGCTTGGTCCAGTTCAACAAAGCAGTTTTGTGGTCATCACTTAACAATTTTTAGTGATCTCTGCACTGGTATTATCGGAAGCCCACCCGTGTACGTATTAAGCGAGACGACATATGGTGATATAGGATGTCCGGTAAATATGCCCGGATGACAGGCACCGAAGTTGTGGAGGGTTGCATAATGCTTGACGTTTGTCGACCGGAACATAAACGACATGTATGGGTGCCTCACATAATCACCGGCCACTGTGACGTCAGAGTACTCCAAATGCTTGACGATCGAGCGTTACGTCCACCCAGCATCACACAGATACACCTCAAGCTCTGTTCATGTTTCAACTGGAATTTTAGTAACTGGCGTTTTAATAATGTTCGGTTACTAAGGTGAGAAATATTTGATTTCTGTAGCTACTAAAATATTACGCCAAAAACGTTAACAATTTAGTACGCCATGTCGAGTTACGTGCTTGTTTTGCTAAATTAAAAAAAATTATTTGGAACACTGTCTTTATGAAGTGCTGATAGTGCTGTTACAAGAGATGCTTTGTGTGTAGTGATCTTTGTTTATTGCGTTAGGAGAGATACTAGCTGCTCTCTCAGCTCGCTGTAAAAGTTCTGTTGCTGTGTGGTTGTGCATGGTTGCCAAAGGCAACTCATAAGGCTTAGATCAGTTCTGAGAGTAGTGTGTGTAGTTATGTCATTGTTGTTTAGCTTTAAGGGCGTTGGACCCGTAAAATTTCATTTTTTTATATTTGTGCCAAACAACGTTCAACTTTTGCACATCTGATAACACGTCATTGTCCCAAATAAAAAAAAAATTAGGCCCAATAGTTTTTGCAAAATCACTCATAGAAGTCACGAAATAGCCATTACGGTGCAGCCAAAATCAAAAAAAGTAATTAACTAATGAATAAAAAATTACGGGAACTGAAAGTCAGTGTATCAATGCATTTCATGACATGTTTCACATAAGTTAGTTTGCAATATTTCAGTAGTAGCCGAAAGTCAAAGTTATGCAAAAATTTACTCATTTTCATCAATTTTTAAAAAATAAAAATACATTGCTTTGTGTTTACAAAAATGTCTTGAAGTAGTTCACATAATTAAGTGTCGATATGAATTATCTTGTTTCTGCAAGTTAATTATTTTTTTATTATTTTGGCTGCACCGCAACTGCCATTTTGTGACTTTGATAGGTGATAATGGTAAAACTATGGGCCCTAATTTTTTTTTATTCGGGGAAATGACATGTTATCTGATGTGTAAAAGTTGAACAGTGTTTGGCACAAATATAAAATTTTGAATTTTTACGGGTTCAACGTCCTTAAAAGCAACGTGCAGAGACGAGCAAGTTCGCAAACTCATCTTTCAGCAGGCTATGCTGCACATTCCTCTTCATAATCGCAGCATTGTATGTACAGATGCTGCTGCTACAGTGGGAGGCTCTCCTGACTACTGTTATGTGTGACCCGGGCGCAGAATCGCTCATTGGCAGCTAGGGCAGGTGACATGGCCCAGCCATTGCTTTTGAGCAGCGTCGACGATTTATTTATTTTCCAACGTTTCGGCTGGATTCTGGGTCAGATTTACCTAATCTCTGGGTTGCTGCTTCCTAGTTGTCTGAGCTCGTCAGCCATCAGACACAGGCTGGCTTGCTCCTGATTGGCTGGGGTTATCTGCAAATCCTATTGAGCCTGTGGTCGCTGTGCTAGAATCACTTTGGTTTCCGGTCTCCCCACATGTATTTGCTGTATTTTATTTATATCTATTATTCGTTTTATGGGATGTTAGGATTTTTTTGCCCCTCATATTATTTTTGTACGCAATTTCTGATGTTGGTTTAGTGAAAGTTATTAAAGAAAACGTCTTACAACCTAAAATATTCGAGGAGTGCCTGTGGTAGATTTTTACAATTTAACATCTCGTCCACAGAGAGGTTGTTACAGTCTTTTAGTGAGGAACTATTCCAGATAGCCGTTAGAGTGGTTACGTAAGACCCTGGAAAATTGAAATAATGCTGGTCGGACCACGAATCTAACTCGTGACCTTCTTAATGCGAGTCCATTATTTAAACACAGAGTCACCCCGATTGGTGAGAAAGAAAGGTCTCTGTGTCTAACAGTGCAATGAATGACGTATACAGGGGAAACAAGGAAGGTCAAGTGTGTTCTTATGTGCTATTTGATAGAATTGCAAAATTACAATGGAATGGCATTGTTTGCTGCATGAAAAACAAAGAGCCATCACTAAAAACATGCGTTCTACAAACGATGGTTTGTGAAAACAAAATTCTTGAATGTTTCATCTATAGTATTTTGTCTATGTTATCTAATTAACAGGGGGTACATTTACTATTCACTTGAAATAGAGCACTTAAATTATTACTTTCAAACCTGCAACTCAAATTTATGGCCAGAAAATGTGAATTCAACATTTCTTGTTTTCCTCTGAAGCTATTCATTAGAGGATCTGAGAATAACGAAACTCCATGTAAGAATAATGGACGTTTATTAATACACTACAGGTAAGAGTACAAAAGTGGTGGGAGAAGAAAGTGAGTATTTGGAAGGAGGAAGATATCAGAGGTGGATGCCCTTGGCGAGGACGCAGAGGCCGAAGTCCACGCCCGCTGTCTTGACGTCAGACTCAGTGCTGGTCAGCTCGCTGTTCTCGCACGTCTTGATGTGCTGGGTGTAGTTGGCGATAACCCCCTCGAGCTTGTTCTTGGCGCCCACCATCTCACCCTTGATGGTGTTGGCTTCCTTCACCAGCTTGGCCGTCTCTTCAGCCACGCACTTGACCTTCTTCCACGTGGACAGCTTGTTGCAGGCCTTGAGCGCCGCCTCGCCGTCTTGCACGTCCTTCTCTGCCTCCTCGACTGCGTTCAACTCCGTCACACAGGCTCCCAGCGCGTCGTTGATCTCCTTGGTGATGCACTTGACGGCGTTGGCCGTGTGCTTGGTGATGTCCGTGGTCGCCGTCGTGTTCAGCTGCTTCGTGCACGCCGAGATGTCGATCCCCGCCGCCGTCGCCTGCACACACAAACACCATTCAACCGTATTGATCCCTACCTCCTTGGATTTATCTGTTTCTTCTCGATAACTTCTGTTACAGTCGATGTATCAACATTTTTGTCACGACAGGGCATAGATATAAACTTAATACATTTTCTGTAATTGCTGGAACCATAATATATTAATTATTTTGCAACGGGAAACAGCTGAAAAGGAAAAATTGCTTTATTTACGGGAGCGATTACAGAGGCCACAAAATTAACAGAAACAATGCCATATGGATTCCAAAAAGAGAATGAAACTATAAACTATGCCTTGCCAGCGTGAAAAAAGTAAAACAATGTGTCTATCCCTGATTTATAAGAAAAACTGTAAAACCGATCTGACAGGGATCAATCACCCTTAACCGTATTTTATCGGTTGAACTGGTTACGGATTCTGCGAACAGAGCATTTTAGCGTTCCTGTTTACTGTTGTGTTTGCAAACGTGCTGCAAACTGGTTGAGGGTGTTTACACGTTTCTGAAAACCGAGGCAGGAGGACGGTTACATAGTTTGTTCACAGGATGTTTACATTTACTATTATTTCCTATTTTATCTCGAATAAATCTGAAATAAAAACAAGCTGTATTTAGACCTAATACAGACTTAAAATATTTTGAAACAAAATTACGCAATAATAATTTTCATTGTATGCAGTTACATAATTCAATTTCCTTCTACAATTGAATATGTCATACGTGTAAAAAAAGTGACATCTGTCCATTTTCCAACAAACGTATTCGTAAAGAAGTGTTTTGCCTTATACAGTCCAATTGAGGCGGTGAGTTGCAAAACTTGTCTTACCATTTTGCAAAAAAAAAAAAAAAAATTAGATAGTTATATTAATGGATTGAGATAGTTGCAAAGCATGTCTCAAAAGTAAAATTTGTGAATAAAACAAACATAATCCAGTACTTATAGCATGGTAAATATCGGTGTTGCCAGCAAAACTTGCCTAACCCATTGACGTTGTACTGATTTATCTCGAAACCATCTTTGCTGGACAAGACAAGTTTTGCAACTCACCGCCTCAATTCTATTCCTGATAAGGCATTAGAAACAACATAATGTCTACATCCGTAGTGGTAGCCATTTTCGTTCACTGAATTATTACAGTTTAGCGATCTCTTACAAATGTAAACAGTCTATGCAAACGCTTGCTAATTGCTCGCGAACAATTCAACCGCTAAAATACACCTATTGACTCCGCCATTTCCTGTCAGCCCTGCATATACATGCCCGAGCAACACGGAACAATGTTGCCCTGCCTCTGACGGGGGAAAATGTTCAGTCAGGCCAGTTTCTGTCATCTCAAAACTCTTAATTTTCTGTCACGTACACAAAGTACTGTATTTACTCCCTACTACGAACTAGGTAAATACTTAATAATTAAAAAATTTAAGAACTGTAAATACTTGATAATTTGTGTTCTGTCAATTAATATAAGTATGTAGAATTCTTTGTTTAGTCTTATGGTTCTGCTTTTCCCTCTCTTGCTTCCTTTATTTCATGCGTGGAGTACGAAGAATGCTGACATGGACTTACTATTAGTCTACGAGTCCCAACTGGCGAGAAAAATGTATTAATTATTATTAAACTGTTTTACCGTCTTCTAGTTCCCATATATGTGTTGTATATTGTACGTACAATTTATTCGCGTTATATTATATGTTATACTGTAAACATAACTTTTCCAATCTCTTTGTACAAAATTGTACTGAAAAAGATCCGAGGGATACAATAAACTAAACTAAATCTACATGCCGACCCCAGTGCAACCAATTGTACAAAATGTCCGCTGAGCTTCCTAGCATGTAGTATAGTTGACTGGAGGGGAGGCACATACCTTCTGGGCGGCTTCCTCGAGTTCGGCGTCCAGTGAATGGTAGGCATTGTTGAGCTGACCCGAGATTGCCGCCGACGCCGCCGCCCCCGCCTGGTTGATCTCCGCTTCCATCTGCAGGATCTCTGTCTTCACCTCATCGATCACCTTGTTCACCTCATCCGTCACCTCATTGGCCACCGTGCCGCGTGCCTGCAACACCCAGCCCCGCCTTCAACACCCGTCCTCACATCTACAACTCTCAAGAGTTTAGCTTGGATAGGACGACACTTGAGCGAGGCATCCTTACAGTTACCAGAGTGAAGTATTCAATAACTCACAACAGCTTCTGTACCAACTCAGGGTTGACCCTGCTCGACTGCAGGGTAAGCTGCTCCTAGCTCTGACACCATCATATATTGTGACTTCGTTGACCCCAGTAACCTGTGGAAAGAAAGATATCCAGCCCCAACGGAAGGTAGCTCGATGAACGATCTGACCTAGTAGACTGGACGCAGGAACGACAGGACCTAACCAACAGCAAGAAGTGTGGAAACAACCCACTTCGAGGAGGAATTCGTCGAATAGCAGAACCCTGGTCCTCCAGACATATTTACGTCACCGCACGGGGATGAAAAGAAATAAGAAGGGAGGGGTGAGGGGTCATATTTCTATGGTTTCAAGCCAGAGCATGGAATGAGATACACATAATACAATAAATATAATGTACCGACAATGATTTTTGAACCTTCAGTTTTAGACATAAATATATTGTTACTTGTAAGGAAAAAAGTACGTGACTCGCACGTCCGAAAAGGAATGTTGTGGTCTTCACATATTCTGTATGATAAAAACTATACAAATGTACGTAAACATTAGTCCTTAACAGAAAATCGCACATGACAACAAGAGTCAAGACAGTGTTTACAATTAAACACTAAACTACTATAAAAAATCTTTAAAAAAAATATTGGTCATAAATGCGCATAGATGATGTCTCTTTGTCTTGCAGCAATGAATGACACGTCATTAAAGGTTTAAATCGAGTAAACTTCAATAAATACTCACAAGTAAGGAATTGGGCTTTACGTCTCGTAATGTCATTAGAACCGGTAACGCACAACTTGGTACAATGACAGAAGCTGGGTAAGGAGTCAGCCATGGCCTTCTTAAAGTAACCATTCCAGCATTTACTTGGAGTAATTTCGGAAAAAATATGGAAAACTGGAATCAGGATGGTCGGAACCGGGGATCGAATCCAGATCCTCCCGAATGCGACTCCAGCGTGTTAGTGTGGTGACACCTCGCCCTCATAAGTAAGGTACGCCGAGGAGACGTCAATGTAGGGCCTAAGTGTCGGGTAAAAGTGACACGATGGACTGCTGTGAAAGTAGGACGTTATAGTTTATATGGAAATAAACAGTACAAGCTGTTCAGAATACAGTGAGCCATAGTTTGAATTCCCTGTCAGCCATTATGCTCCCATCTTTACTATTTTAAATACGAAAACTTCCACATAACGAAAAACTAGTGTAAACATTTCACAACTCTTAAAACTTTACTTCTATGGCCCCAATAAATATTTTATTATTATTATTACTATTATTATTATTATTATTATTATTATAAGTGTAGGAAAGTGCTCACTTTAATGTGAACGACCTAAAATTGTGTTTGTGAAAACACATTTGTTAGCTAAGTCACTCAGGAATAGTCAGTGGTTCTTGCCTTAAGTTAAAGGCAACATATTAGTTGCAAGAATTCACATAACATATCGTAAACAAGTTATCGTGAAAGAAGTGTGCGCCGCCTGTTTTGTATGTTCCTTTTAAGAAATTCCAGTATGTTATTAATTTAACTCGTTTCTACTTGAACTTGTTTTTTCCTCAAACGTGTATATTGTATGATATTTACTGACTTTATGGAGCTGACAGTGTAGTTACTGGCGTGTTGTCAGTAGTCTATTATACTCACCAGGACGCAGAGGGCGAAGAAGAAGACAGCTGAAGACACCATGTTGATGTATGAACTGCAGGCAGATGAGAGTTATGTGTGTGTGCAGCTTTGTAGGTCGCTTATATACGCGACAGGGGCTGATATCAGCCGAAGAGAGCAGATTGTTATCGCTACAACCTGATGCCCCAGCCTATAGATAACTGCCGCCAACCTCTGTGGAACCACTTGAACTTCAACTGAGGCGTATACATTCAATCAACTGTATCTACCAACGAGCTTGTGCGAACAGAGTTGTAACTCAACGTAAAATCAGAAAACATTATTTTATTCAAATTTTCTACGGAGAAAATCGAAGTGGTTTCTACTTACTACCAACTTCAGAGGACTAGTTGGAGCACCATCTTTTATTTTCTCAGAATGTCATCAGAATTAAAATGTATTAACTAAAAAATGTATCCCACAATGTATAAACGGATGATGTGAGATAAATTAAGATGATATTTTTTTCGTAAGTTATGTGTTGTAGTCCAGGATTACATTTCATTAATTGATGGAAAGCTAGAAACAGTTTTAATCGCTCAAACTGCCCTTCGTTATGAATAACCTGAGTTTTCCCTGATTTGCGTGAAGAGCTTTAATCAGGATCACACACGCGCGCGCGCGCACACACACACACACACATACACACACACTTTGAACTGTACAAGCAGGAGGGTAGCCAGGATTTTTTTCAAGGGGGTTGGAGATTAGTGGATATTTTTGTTACGATGTACTATATGCATATCCTTACATCATGGTCTATGAAGGTAAAGCCTTGACATTGAGGAATAAAATGTGACTCCTTTTTTGTCACAGGGCTAGAAGTCTTTTAGTGAGAGATTTGTCTTGTTCTGTTTTTGGCTTAGCAAGATTTCACAGCTAAAAATGTGTAGTTGTTGTCGGGATTGCCAGTATTATAGATGAAAAAAAAATTAAAAATCCAGATAATGTATATGCAATTTTGTATTGGAACACATTTTCAACCATAAAATTTTGTTTCTTCAATCTTTTACACGTACACACACATTGCAACAATTCTAAAATTTTGTAGGGCAGGATATAATATATTTTGTTGGAACGTGTTAACAAAAACATCAGTAAATAATATTTTATTTTCCAGGCGAAAATGTGGCAATTTCCTCAGAATTTTGGGGTGGTTAAGGGGCGTATATCACGATATCACCCCTCCTGGCTTAGACCTGTGTACACTTCAAGAACAATCCCCGAATTCATTTTATGTGATATTCACATTTTAGTACTACATTTTCGCACAGTGCTGTCAACATTATGAATTCAAGAATTTAATCCAAGCCGGCATTTAAAATAAAATTGTTTACAATTCATTCATATTCTGCTTATTGCCTTTGAAATCTTCTGTGGGCGCCTTCTAAATGAAAGACTTTAAATTCACTTCACGTGTGGCGTGTGTCGTGCTGCAAAGGCAAGCTTTTCACACTGAAAATATTATTGTCGTGTCGTCGTTTCCATTTTTTTCTGGACGTGTCATGCGTCGGGGATTACATCCTATGATGCCATAGGTTGGGCTGCTTTCTGAGGGACATGTCTTCCCAAGTCTGACTTGGTGGTGATGAGTTTACCACGGAACTGGCATATGTCCATTATTGCACGGTACAGCAATCGGCTCTGTAAGTTAGTTTGCTGTTATACGCTAGGGATCCGGTGCAGGAGAGGATGTGGTGCGGAAAGCCGGACATGTTCCGGAAAACATGTCGAGGGATTACAGCGTGTTTGTCGCGGAAATAGATGTATGCCTACATTGCGCTATTAGACGTTCTTGAGAATACTTAGAATCTTACATCCATAATGCAAATATTGTCTTTTACATAGAAACTCTTAGAATCTGGCTGTGTACCAAGAATGCTCGAGTCATATTTATTTTTTAATCGCCTATGTCCCACAGCCGTTTACCTATGACAGCGAGCATGACTATTACATCACACGTCATTCACAGAATATTATCTTGTCAGCAAGTGTTAGTCCAGTCAACGAAGGAAAAATAGGGGGAAAAAATCGTGTAGTCGCAAATTTTTGTACTGTGGTAGGTGGAAGTGTCATGAACAACATACTAAAAGTCCTGACCGATGGGGTATGAGCGAGGTGGGGGGGGGGGCATTTAAAGGTCCATTTTTTACCTTTTTCTTTAATAACTCGAAAACCGCGGCTTCTAACGAAAATGTATTACAGTACAAAATTAAAGTAAATAAAATTTTCTACAATAAAGGTGAACAAAGTTTTTCTCTAGGATAATTAGTTTGCGAGATGCAGGGGATGTAAAAATCGTGTATTGTTGAAATATAGTGTTTTGATGGCACTCATGTCAGTTTTTTTGCAAAGTACTCAAATAGTTTTCAACGGAATGTATTCAGAAAATTCTAGTATGTGTGTGTCCATACAGTACACAATTCTATGTAGGGAGTTAGCAAAATATTTCACCGTTCGTTCGTAAAAAAAAATGTTTTGGCCTACTTTTGTGATAAAATTCTGATACTTTGGGTGCACAAATCTTACAAAAAATGTAGCTATAAAATATGAGTTTTTTTTACAAATATTTGTAGGGATTTTCCGATATCTACGTCATTTTTTATTTAAAAAAAATTTTTTTAATGCTGTAAAACAAACTCGCATGGCCTTAATGGTATACAATCCACGTTTAATATTAAATTAACTTAAAAATAACAGAAAAACTATAGTAAATTTTAATTAAAAAAATACCTCGTCCTGAATGTGTACATATAAAAAATTGACAAGTGAGTCATCATCATCGTCATCTTGTGGATCCAATAACGGTGCACCATTCGTACATGAACCATGGCACGTGCCACACACCATGGAGCATTAAATGACTGCTTTTCGGCATCCACATCGTCCCCCACACCCAGAAAAACATCGACAAAATATGGTGTTTAGTATTGCTTCAGGTGCTACTGGGTCTTTCGTTGTTATTAGGGTCAACGATCCATCCTCCCCTCGGTTCCATCCCCACTCGATTGGAGGTAAGGGGTTGTCCAGCCATTGCTGTATCTGTAAGTAACCGAACTGCAGTAAGTATTAAGAAACTGTGGTGTAAAGAGCATCAAATAAAACATTAAGTTAATGGATTTAATATATGTATGGCCTACCTGTAAATAAACTCTAAAAGAGTGTCGGCGCGCAGCTCCTGTGGTTGTTGGCAGTGAGGCGAGGTCTGGTTTTGAGTTCCTTGATGCATTTAGAAATTCCACATACCGAAGTTTTTTCAGATCTTGCCGATCTGCAGTCGCTCGGTAGATTTCTAAGAACATATTCTCACCAGCCTGTGCGACCTTTTCTGCTGGTGTTGACGGATTAGTGAAGATGTCGCATAATGTTTTCATTTGCCTGGGAATCTTGCTGAACAGAACTGTAATGTTGTTTTCGATGGTTATAATTATACCAACAGTACAAAACAAGAAGAGCAGATGAGAAGAGGCCTCACAAATCTTGCTGGTGTGTGGCACGTGCCATGGTTCATGTACGAATGGTGCACCGTTATTGGATCCACAAGATGACGATGATGATGACTCACTTGTCAATTTTTGATATGTACACATTCAGGACGAGGTATTTTTTTTAAATTAAAAATTACTATAGTTTTTCTGTTATTTATAAGTTAATTTAATATTAAACGTGGATTGTATATCATTAAGGCCATGCGAGGTAGTTTCACAGCATTAAAAAAAATTTTTTTAAATAAAAAATGACGTAGATATCGGAAAATCCCTACAAATATTTGTAAAAAAAAATCTCATATTTTATAGTTACATTTTTTGTAAGATTTGTGCACCCAAAGTATCAGAATTTTATCACAAAAGTAGGCCAAAACAATTTTTTTACGGACGAACGGTGAAATATTTTGCTAACTCCCTACATAGAATTGTGTACTGTATGGACACACACATACTAGAATTTTCTGAATACATTCCGTTGAAAACTATTTGAGTTCTTTGCAAAAAAAACTAACATGAGTGCCCTCAAAACACTATATTTCAACAATACACGATTTTTACATCCCCATGCATCTCGCAAACTAATCATCCTAGAGAAAAACTTTGTTCACCTTTTTTGTAGAAAATTTTATTTACTTTAATTTTGTACTGTAATACATTTTCGTTAGAAGCCGCGGTTTTCGAGTTATTAAAGAAAAAGGTAAAAAATGGACCTTTAAATGGCCCCCCACCCCCTCGCTCACACCCCATCAGTCAAGACTTAGTATGTTGTTCATGACACTTCCACCTACCACAGTACAAAAAATTTGCGACGACACGATTTTTTCCCCTATTCTACAATTTTTGGTCTTCGTTGACTGGACTATGTGCGAATATTATGTATAGTGTAATAATCGTCTGGGCTTCCAAACGTCTTGATTACCAAGCTGGAGATGCGTCTTTTGGTGTCTTGACAATTATACGTAATAATATTTGCATCCGGATTCATCTTAAGTAGACTAAATAATCCAGATTAAACTGTTATTCTAAATCTCACCCTGACAGGACTGAAGCAGTAATGGAGTGAAATCAACCAGTTCAGTCGCCGAGGTGGACTAGAGTTTAGAATCTGAATTAAAACGTTTGTTACTTACTCCCGTCGGACTGGATTGAACATAGACGAAGAGCTAGCCACGTTGAATTGTTAGATTGTTACGTAAGAGGTTAGAATCGTCCTGGGTCAGCATAATAAATTACTTTATATTCCAGAATTAAATTAAGTGCAAAAGAAATGAAAATAAATATCATCGCAAACACTATTAAAAAAACATCTCTTGTCGCTTTGCTTTTGATGCAATCGTGTTGCACAGTTTTGCCACAAGACGCCACTACGAAATCACCAGTTCTGATTCACGTATGTTTACTCAGCCTGCATTGAAAATTTTGCTATAAATAGTTTTCAGTCCTCATTCGCTTTTCGTCTCTTCTGTGTTGGGCCCAGCCTGGTTAGGTCTGGTTTAGTATATAACCTACAAACTAGTTTACATTGTGATTTACATGTGTCTGAAAACGAATTTAAAGCTTTCGTGGGTACTTTGAAACTGTTAGATTTGATTATGGAAAAATAATTATTAATACGTTCTAAATACCCTCCCTTAAAAAAAACTTAGATTGCTGAAAGTCTAAGACTGATATGAACACTACAGGTTACATTTTATTTAGTTTTTCAGCTTAACTCCAAGCTTTTCAACCATTTCTGTATCTGGTGTTTTCTGCTGTGTCTCGTCTAACATCCACGCACCACTAGGCGGGGACCTTAATATACGTGGTATTGCCCTCAGCTCCGATACCGGTGTTCTCCTAGCATACGTCTTTATACACAGCAGCGTGAGTTCACATAACTATTTCTGTAAGGGTGCCTGCTATTTATTTTAAACGGACATTTGCTTATGCCGGCTATAGTGGCGTGGGTTGGAAACGGGGTTGATGAAACACAGCGTAGAAGGTACGGAAGGAACCTATTTTTAACTTAGAGTGTAGGCTCTGGTGGCATGGAGATGGGTGCAGTGTTGTATCTGCCACTAGCTACATTGACGTCTATCTTTCTAACATAACTGTTTTACATACGTTATTATACAAGTCACTGATGTGTGCTGCACTAAGTCCCTACTGTGTATGAATTTCTCGCCTTAATGGGCGAGGGGGGAGGGGGTTCACACAGAAATTATATATTTTTAAAACTGTTTATATTTGTGCGAGATATATAGTTTTTTATGTAGACATGAACTGTAACTATTTTTACTGTAATAATATTTGTTAGCTCTCATAGTGTTTGTATAGTGGCATGTAAAAGCCCAAATTTGCACCAAACGGTGTTACACTAAAAAGGAAAACCAGCTGACTTATCGACGTGAAATTATTTACCCTGAAGAACAGTGACACGGGTTATGTCAACACCTGTATAAAAAATTACTGAATTTTTAAAACATTTAAATAATTTTTAATATTTTAATTTAGTTATATTTTAAAGTACAATATTATGTCATCGTGAATTGTTTCGTTTTAGTAAGTCAGCTGGTTTTAGTTTCTAGCATAAATCGTTTATGCAAATTTGGATTTGACATGCCTTTATACAAACACTATGAAAGTTAAAAAAAAATGTCATTACAGTAAACAATAGTTAAACTGAATCTCGCACAAATATAAAACTTATTTGAACAATACAATTTTTGGTGAACAGCTCGGCATCAGTAACGTTATTGGGTTTATATAGTTCTTAGTTTTTTTTTATTCTGAGAAGAAATATGTAAATTTGGTATCATAACATGGATTATATTTACCTTGCGCTACAGTATCGCAGTTGAATTTTTAACGTCGTTTAGGCCGTAATCAGCACAGCCATTTTTTATATTCTTCATTTGTTCAACTGATTGCGGCCTACGTATACGTTACAAGTTCAACTACGATGCTTGTATTGTAAATATAATTCCAGCTACAATAGCAAATTGCACGTTTTTCTGCTCAGCTTCTCATGAAAGCAAAACATAAAATGATCCAGTTTTCAGTTACATTTAAGAGAAATACCTACGATCGTTGGTTGAGTACAAACGAAGGTTAGTAAATATCAGAATATTTATTTCGAAAGAAGACTGACACTTGTATTAAAATAACTAATTAAAGTAATGTCTTGATTTTTTTAATATTTCAATTCTCAACCGTAAACAAAAAAAAAAAAAGACATGTTTTTAAATTTATTGACTCGTGTTATTTTCGCGCGATTTCTCGTGGACGAAACGCAGGTTACCGAAACTTCAATTACGTATTGTGTTTCGAAAGTTGGGTTCCTCAAACTAAACTTTTGCGATTGTAAATTTCTAGATGATTGACACATGCATAGTGCATCTCAGTCAGTGACAATTTTACTGCACTGCAAGTGATATGGATAGTTGTGTGAGTTTTCTTAATAAGGCTCTCTTGTTTTTACTGTTTATACGACAATTATATTTTAAGCTTAAACGAAACCATGTATCAAAAATCTGTTCAGCAGTTTTGTTTGAAATTGTTTCTGACGTAATAGCTATTTTTTCAAATAAAAAATTATACGGTTTCAATTAAAAAGTAAACTAACCAGAATTTCGTTAATTACATAATTAGCTAAAATAATAGTATTTACAACCTCAGCCAACACGAAGAAGACAATTTTAAACGACAGCTACTCTCTACAATCATTACTATTGATGTATTTATTGCATGCGCCCTACGTTTTTAGTTTTAACTTTTACAGGTATTTTCATAGCTATTAAAAAAATTCGCAATCAAAATTTTTCAATCTGTTAGGAATTTCTATGGGGTTACAAATACTTATGGCGCTAGGAGTTCTATTTTTTAATCAGTTTTAAGACGTGGTATATTCATTTTTAATTAAATAATTATTTTATTATTTATTTTGTCTTGTGTGTCTGAAATTATGTAATATATTTTTTTTCCAAGCAAATTTAGTACCGAACAGACAAGGAAGCGAGTTTGCATTGTCATCCAGTTCTGAGCTATGCTTAAGTTTCAAGTTTCTAGCTCATTGCGAAGTTAGTTTAAAATCGATTGTATGAATTGTACTGTACACACAAACAAATATACGAATATGAAAGTTAGCTAATATAAACTAGTAAAATAGTTCTTGTGATGGTATTACGCATTATTCCACCATTCTGAATGTAAAATACCGTAAGTGGGAGTGACTTTGGACGTTTGGGGTGACTTTAGGACATAACAAAATATTGGTAGCCCTGAATAATGAAACTTACTTGCCATAAATTCCCGATGGTAAATATCCACATGACATTTAATTAATATTTACTCACAGTTGTCAAACATAGGAAATAATAATAGCATAACAGTGTCCCAGTCATCTCTGCTTACGATATTTAAAATTATGTTTCTCTCCTAGTTGTATTTGCCGAAACTGCCCACCTCCTCCCAAGGTGGTTTAGAATACCTTTCACTTTCAGCAGACAATGGGGTTGATCAAGCCTTTTTTGGCATATAATTGTTTACAACTACATTTTATTGGCTAATAACTAACACAGTTCGTAGCAGAAGGCCCAAATGAATAAAAAAGTTCACACCCTCGCAACACCTTCAAGTGAACTGTTTTCGAGAATTTGGACGTAGAAAATGTGGAGCCTTACAGATACGCAACACACGATACACAGGAGGTTCAAGCTACCCCATTAATGAAGATTATGTATTGGAAACCGTTCCACCACCGACCTCGGTCCCCCGCGTAGACATAGGTCTTGTTATTAAAACTTGTCCGGAAATTCGTTATATATTAATCCTTGCTTTCGGTTATTTTAGCAAATATTGGTTTTGAATGTCATTTTTCAATAGCAAATTTCGCCAACCAGAAACTTGCATTGACCTAATTTATTAGGCTACATAAGTTTGGTTAGTTGTATTCATTTTCAGCACTTAATTTGTACATTTTTGTTTTAGACGATAGTGTGAAACGACGTAAAACGTGGGTTCGAGATACTTCTGGGTACAACTTCACTAACAGAACTGCTGCTAGTTACAAATGAGAGACACGTGGTGAGTCATTATACACGGCTGTGTGAACACGTTACGAATGAAGCATACAGGAAGACTAGCACACTCCCAGAGGCGTGCAAAGACACGTACGTGCGTCACATACACGTTCACACAAGAGCGGGCAGGGCATGAGAAGTTGAGTGTCTTCCCACGAGATAACTCGTGATCAGATAACGTGAACCAGAGCAGCCGCCCGCGAGTCGTTGCGACAGATATTCTTCCCAGCCTTTCAAAGAAAACACTCAGGTGTGTCGTGATGTGATTGCTTCGTCTACTCACAGCCACTTGAGTATCTCGCCGACCAATCACACGCCAGCATTACTTTCCTTATTTACATATCCGTCCTGACGTCCACGGTAAACACTCAAGTTACTCAAATCCGCGTCATCATTGCACTTGTTTGTCATGTTTCTACCCAGCAACGCTGTTACTTTGTTTGAAAGACTCTTGCGATATGGGACAATGATTCTGAGTAGAATCGTGGTGGACATACGCTATTGCAGTACACTGTCTGTCGTCTTAAAACTGCAACTGGTAATATTTGAACCAGGGCAGTAGCCCGGATTTGAGTTTAGAGGGGGGGGGGCAAACCTGGGAATGTTGTAAAGTAACATGGACCCCCCCCCCTAATAAAACGAAGGTCTAAGGGTCTTCCCTCTGAAAAATTTGGATTTTCAAGGTGAAAAATTGTACTATTTAAGCAGTTATCAGAGAAAATTTGAATTTTCAAGGTGCAAATGGTGCTAAACAAACAGTTTCTATAAGGGAGAATTTGGATTTTCAGGTGCAAAATTGTGCTATCTAAGCAGTTTAAATATGGTAGGGGGTGTGTCGAACCCAAGGATACCCAAGCCTTCTGGCTAAGTCCATGCTTCAACTCGGAATACCGAAAAAAAACCATCAAGCGAAAGGCAGAATATTGTTCCTTGAGGTTCATTAACGGGTTTTCGATAGGCGTATTAAAATGTTCAGTTTGCTAGTCATTCATAACGGTTTCAGTAAAATTTCTTAATATTAGTTTTTTCTAACCTATGATGAATAGAAATCCGGATCTGTAGACGTTCTACTTCTAGTTAGTTCAAAGAATAGTCAATCAAATATTTACATTTTAGTCTAAAAAAGTTATGATCAACAAGAACTTCCATGGGAGCAGTAAATTCACTGCCATACGCTGCGAGAGGGGCGCAGTATTTCTGAAAATAATATATTTAAACGGCATCAAACATTTCTAATTTCATAAATAAGTTACAATGAAAATTTCAAAGGCATTCAAAATATTCGTCAGATGTCAATTCCACACTTCTTCAGTTTCAATCGCATATTATACGTAATAATTTCACCTTACTTTTCTCTTCCACCTGGTGATGGTTCAGTGAGTGATTGATGTTCCCTTAACAATTGGTCAACCTTCCAGGTGCTACACTGTTTAGTAATTGGGTACGTGCAAATCATGATTTGTTCTTGTGTTTTATTTTTCGTTTTTCCTCGATTTAAGATGATAATTTTTCATTGTAGGCGTGCTCAATCTACTAAAGTCGAAGGCATAATTTTCAAAGTTTTGAAGATTATTATCTTTATTTTCTTTGCCGGCTATTCTGCATACATAAAGATCAGTACTATTTCCTGTGATTTGCTCACTGTTATACAAAATTGCTAATTCTAACCAATATATTTTTATTTTAACACACTTCCATTTTAAAATCTAATAAATTACCATATATTTTTGTACGAGAAACAGAATACGAACTCGTAATTGCAATACGAAACTACTAAAATACACAATACTCACACAAAGAACCAATTACCGTAAAATGGGGTGACTTGGGACACGTGGAACGACTTGGGACATATTTGCACAGTGTTTAGGATTTCCTACATGTGTAAACTGGGAGTGAATACTATTTACATTTCATGTCGATATTCATAATTTGGTATATATCTTCTGTAAATTTATTTTTTAAATATTAGCATAGATGAGGAAAGTAATTTTTTATGTCCCAAGTCACCCCATTTTACGGTACTGTATTTATTTCCTTAATGTAACCTGGATTTCCTTCATACACGTTATATTCAGTATACCGTAAAGTGGGTATACTTTGCACCACCAAAAATATTTTTTTCTATAGGTTGTTTGGAGAAAGACACATCACGATTGGGTAATTAAAACATTATAATTTAATACCATCGAATACAGTTACTTGTCTTTCAACTACAAGCATAGAAAATGTATTTTTTGGTGGTGCAAAGTTACACATGCTGGTGCAAAGTATACCTAGTTTATGGTACTACACACATGTTACACATATATAGGCGATACGTGGATAGAGTGAGAACTTTTAAAAAACAACCTGTTAAGAATAATAAATTAAACATTTTTACTAATTGTGACTTTAGACGTTAACTGTTGAGTTCAGTACAATCTATACATTTTGATTGTCCCTTAGGATTCTAAGTTTATATTAAAAAGTGGCAGGAAACTATAAATTATGTGAAAGGAAATAGTACATAGGGTTTAAATAAGTTATCCCGAACCACCAATACCTACTATTGTCGTGCATTCTGTGTGCTAATATTATCTTATGCTTAATTCGATATTTTAATTAATCTTACAGAATGAAAGAACTTCTTTTAAGTCGTGCCTATTTAGAAATTTCAACAGTATTATAAAAACAAAACGCATTTCTTTGCTGCGAGGTTTAAATCACCTCTCAGTAGTTTGGCAATTTCATAAGATGTACACTAGCAGTCCCGCTAAGTTGATAGTGGCTACTGCAGTTAAGTACTAAGCTAACAATCTAATATGTTCTATACCGTTACGTAACCGTTTAGTTTATTAATTCGTTTGTTCGAACAGGGAAGCTTGACGCTGTAAACAGGGGCGTCATTTCAGGTTTTTCCAGGGGAGGGGGGCAAGATTTTGTTTTCTGTCGACAGTGACCTTGTTGCATCTTTTTTATTAATTAAGCATGTATAAATTAGATACTTAAATAATAAAACTTCAGTTTAATGTCCTTAAGTTAGCATTATGTACATTTAAAAATACAAAAAATATATTTATACTCAAAAATTCCAAATCCAGGGGGGGGGGCATTTGCCCCCCCCCTGTAGCCCCAAATGACGCCCCTGGCTGTAAAGGACTTGCAGGTAATAGATATTGCAAGTTCACTCTCTATAAACGTATTTTTAATTTCAACAATTATTTAGATCAGATTAAACTATATTAAACACAAATTAATTTGAACGAAACTTAGAAATTTCCTTTGGTGTACGCAAGATACATTTACAGTTAAGATATCAACCTCAAGGAAATTGTATTCTTTGTAATAAATAAGGCGTTTTTTACATTTCGTCGCATTACACTGCACTTTCAACTTTCAAGTGCATCATCCGTCACACACCATCACATTTACAAATGCGCATTATCCAACACAAGTCACACACAATCGCTCATGCGGAATCACAATATGTTGTTTACAGGAAGAAAGTCTAAATTAGTGCAATATGTGTGTGCGTGTGTCTATTTTTTAACCGTAAAACGGGTACTTGTGACATATGGGATGACTTACTTGTCTTTATGAAACTATATTAGTTTTAACTTGCGGTTGGCACACAAAGGAAATAAAAATAGTTGTAAAAGTGTCGCAATTGGGTACAAAACATATCAAGCACTATAGACCTACGTTTTAATTAATTTTTTGTTTGAGATAATCCCTTTTTAGGAAACAAGCGTCCATATTTCGTCAGGCTGGGATATTATCACGTGTATCAGAACTGAAGTGTAAGTTTTTGCTTCCGATTATTGCCAGAAGTTTTCCTTGCAAGCGAATTGGTCATGAAAAGAAAGATACAGAAAAAAAAAAAAATTTAGTGCTCAGTTTTTCCTTAAACTGGAAGCACTTTGTTCATAACAGCGTGATTAGCAGGTGTTAAGTGAATGTGTCGGTATTTTTTCCTGTGAAACAATGCAGGCTGTATCTTATCAGGCTGTGCGCGGCAGATATTGGTAAATGAAGATACTAAACAGTTCCAGTACTTGAGAAGTGACGTCTCACGTATTTGTCTCACAACAAGTGGGTTTACGTGGCAACTGCCGAGAATGAGAACTCTTCTTCGACATTGTGTGCTTCGCTACCTGATGGGATAATATACTGTCACCACGAGACTTCCCTCTACTTGTACAGGGAGATTCACGTGTTACTACCGCACAGAGGTTATTCGTTACGTCATTTAGAACAAAAATGCCCTGTAGACGTTGCATTCTGGTTAAATGAAGATAGGCGTATGTGTCACGTGCGTTTTGTTTACTGATGAGTTACTTTTCACTCAGGAATTGCATAAACAATCTCTATAATTCACTTCGCTGGTGTGGTTTATTTTATGAGGCTCAGTCGTACGTCATACTACCTGATTATATGTCACTGTATTTCTTCTGATAATGGTTATTGTTATATTCGTCTTGTATAAAATGTTTTGCAATACTCTAAAAATATTGACAATAGGTTCACCATGATATGAGGAACAAAGCCTATATGCGTGTTAATTTGTGATAACTTCGTGTGAAACATTCTGTATATCTTATATAGACATCAGTAGAACCACAATTTTTGTGAAAATGATTTTGCAGCAAATGGTTTGAGTGTCTATGTGCACAGCTGTAGTTCTGCTTCAAGGTCACTGATTTGACGTTTTAAAAGTGAGTGATAGCCACCATCTTGAATTAGTGTATTTTTTATCATAACTTTTCTTCTTCTGGATACATTTTTTGAAAGTTAACCTAACTACGGAATAGAATACATACGTACAGAATTTTAGACACCATAAATCTTTCTTTTTCGTTAATTTTGTTACAGATAGAATTGCAATTAAGAAAGTAATAAGAATTTTCTAACTACAATTCGATACGTAACAACAAAAACAACAAAAATATGTTTACGGTGTCTAAAATTCTATCAATACGTATTCTTTTCCGTAGTTAGGTTAACGTTCGAAAAATTAGCCCAGAAGAAAAGTTATGACTAGAGATGATGGTTTATCGCGGAAAAACTTGACTGTTTGCTGGATTTCAACACACGCCCAGCTTATGAAAAGATCACTGGTTTTGGATTGTACGTATGGCTGTATCCCTGTCTTACGAAGCCAATAAGAATCCCGCTATTGTAATATTTAATGCACATTATACTGGTCTGCAGATGGCAACGTTGTGTCACGTTTATCATCTAAGCACACATGTCACAAGAAACTACAGTGTTTCCAAGGGTATGTCGGCACAAAAAGTTTTCGCGAAATACCATCATCTAAAGTTATGACGCAAAATACAGAAATTCAAGATCGAGACTATCACTCACTTTAAACGATCACTTGTCTTTGGCTTCTACCCGCTAATCACAAACGTGTGGTGTCGCAGTTACCTTGCTCAGAATGACAGTCAAATGAGCGACGTCTCTGCACTAATACACGCTATAGGTCATTCGGGATAAAGTGAGCATTAAAAATTTAACCTTTGAAAAATATTACTATAGGCCGTTCAAGTTAAAGTGAGCACTCCATAAAGTTTTCTTTCATCCGTTTTGCAGCCATCTTTACTATTTTTAGTAAGAAAACTTCCATGTTACTAAAAACCAGTGTAAACTTTTCAACACTGTCAAAACTTAACCCCAAGTAAACATGTTTTTAGTTAATTACAAGATCTGCTGAGGACTCAGTTTATACTGAACAGCCTATAGCATTCACTGCATGTAATTCATTATTACATAATATAGTCCCCTCACTGCTTGTATGGTTGGCAGCGAAATTACGCAATATAGTTACGTGTGTTTCCTATTTAAATACAGCAACACAGAAACAAAATCAACCGAAATCGATATAAATGTATTTTATATAATTAATAAACTTTTTTTATTAAACTCTATCGATTCATACTGCCTACACAATTTATCTTACACGCGCAAACATCAAGTGACGTGTCCAGTGCTGTTAGACATGACCCGTCGTTAGCCGTTACGCGCGGAAAAATACGAATTATCTGAAAATAGAACTATAGCAGGGCTTTTTTTGAGTTCTCACTTTATTCCGAACCCCCTACACCAATAATCATGAAGCAGAGCTGCAGGTGTGTACGTAAGTCATTGAAACAAATTGGTGCGAAATCCTTTACATCAAAAAACAGTGGCTCTATCCATCGGTTTACATTTCGTGGCACATCCGCGACGAATGAGTTAAATTATTATGTAAATATGTGTTTGGAGATCGTCTAAGAAGAGAGCATCTTGAAAATGTTTACACAAACCATTCACAGGGATGGGCAAATACGTGTTTTTATGTACATTTTACTTTCCTGAACGTTTATAAGCATCAGAACAACTTTATAAAAACGGGCATTTTTAAAAAAAATTTGGATGATTTTATTTCTTGATAATATTCTTATATTCGGTCTGCGTGCCTAAATTCAAGTTAGTTCTGTCATTGGTGCATATGCTCATTGTTACGTCTCTGTTTACTAGCTGGCATCTGATAGTGTTCGTTAGCGTAGGCTTTCCTATTTTATTTTTCAAGAAGTGTTTTAAATGCATTAATCATGCCTAACAGTAATAAAAGTTTTTCGATCTATTTAAATTTTTAAACCTTTATTGTATTTGATAATTTTGACTAGTGATCGGCGCTAGGGAATAAGCTGTTTGCCCTGCATTTGACTAAATTGTTGGCAATATCAGAAGCAGTTTAAAAAGTAAGCTAAAGTAGTGCGAAACTGGAAACAATGTTTGTCGAAATATTTTTTTCTGTGAGCATAATTTGAAGGTACCATCAATTTATAATAATAGGAAACAAACATTTATTGTTCTAAAAATTTGAAAATTGCCTATAACATGAAAATGATGCACAGTAGGCCTGCCAATTTTTTGTCTGTAATAAAAATGTAGTTTGTGCTGTGACAAACAAAACACATATTATGAATTTTAAGTCTGTTAAGAAGTGTCATTACAGAGTAGTAAGCTTCAGTATGCCGTAATGAGTGTCTCGTATACTCGGTATACAAAATGGTGGATTCTGTGCCTATGCCCGTGCTGTCAGATTGTAACCCTAATGAAAATTGATCACGGAAATACATACTATAAACATGTTACAAGTGATTGATTTTCTGGACTAAAATGTACACAGAACCCCCTCATGGCTAGTCGAAGCTTTGAAGTATCTGATTTCGTTGAGAAATTGACAGCGTTTCTCAGAAAAAAATTCTTGTAGAGTTTAGCATATTACTAAAATGTTCTTTTTAAACTACAGGAACCTGAATTAACTTTATTTCGTTTCATACGCATGCAAAATAGTTTAACATATGTATATTTGTGTTTCCAAAATTCACGTAAACGGCGGAAGGATACACATGGGGGAGAAAGAAAATGAGTGGAACTCTATTAGTCGCAAGCAGCCTTTAACGTTCATCAAGAATCCAGATGTTTTAAATGTGTCCGAAGCCAATATTTAGTCAATTAGGGAATTGGTATTTTAAGACAACGTATAAAATAAGTTTAGACATTTTTCAGTTCCTGCCATATTAAAATCCGAATTACTTGCAGGTGTTTAGGTACAACCTGATGATTGGCAAAACCTGCTCATGAAACTGAGTAAACCTACTTTACTCCAGTTAGTGACTTATTATAAACTCCTTTCGAATGCTGAGGTTCTAATGACTTTCAGCAACAATAACAGTGACAGTAGTGTGCAGAATATAATATAAATTATATTGATGGACTCAGGCATGGACTGTGTCTACTTGGTGAGTACATTGTTGAGGAGAACAATAGAAGCACGCTGAGCGACGCCATTGTTGTAAGCTATAATAAGACGTCATGGCGCGGTACTTACAAAGCAGGTATTTCCCTACTTGAACACTGGCCAAAGTTTAACAGTTCCGTTTACGTGCCACAAAGAGCCTTGACTGCGAGATACAGGTCAACTTGTCTCTATCAAGGAAAACTGCGCCGTTTATTATAATATTCGTGAGAAATTCTCACATCTTTCAGTGAGGTTTGTCAAGACGGCAAACGAATCTCGCAGAAACAAATTAGGAAAATGTTGATACAAACTAGTAGGAAATATAACTTAAATTAATATCTACAACATACCAAATTAGGAAACTTCTATCTTATGTTGCTTGCTAAGTTTGCATTAATCCAGTTATTTTATGGTATATTGGCGACATTAATTATTAGAAGTTCACTTGTTTTTTCTTGAGTGGTTAGCGCTTAAAGGAAGGCTCGTACTATGAGCCATACAGATCTGCACCGGCCTTCTTCCCTCCCTTATCTTCACCACTGCGACTGTTTAGTTTCGATTACTTTAGGTTATTTTAAAATGTCAAAAATACTATGCACTGAAATTAAGGCCATTATCCATCATTTCTACTACTTCTACGATAGCTATTTTTTGAGTAATAAACGTGAGCAGATATAAAAAAACTGCAGCAGTTTTGTTCAAAACATTTAACAAATTTTTTCAATACAGAATACATAATGGTTTCAGCTAATTACGTAACTAACAAAATGATCATTAACGGACTAGCCTAATTCACAAAATCTGTACAACTTTTGTGAGAAAAAAAAAGACTACATAGCAAAAATATTTTTTAACAAAACTGTGCAATAGTTTTTGATACCTGCTGTCGTTTAGGAATTAAAAATAATCGTCGTAAAAACAGCAAAAATTATGTATCGTGGCCTTAATAAAAATGACTTGCGCCTACGCAGAATGCTGTGAACAAGCCTTCTTTTAGGCAGTGCAGAAGGCCAAGAGCAGATAAGGGGTACGAATGGAATCTTTCAGAAATTGTTTGAATAATATTTTCTTTCAATCTTCAAGTACACCAACCGACTAATGTCAAAGTTACGTTACCAAGAGTGGTCATACTGTGACCGACCGTCATTAATTATGTCGCCGGCTGCTGGAAAGCTCTGGTAAGTAGTTGGTTGGAGTCCAGTATAGAGCGTGTACAGAATGTATCCTGCGAAATATGCAACCGGACTGACGCTCACGTATCATTGACTGCCTATATTGAAACGTATTCCAGGGAGACTATGCAGTATTCACAACGTAACTCTACTTTCGCGCGTTATTGTTCTTAACCAAATAGGGTCTTGCAGTACTACGAATTTGTCTTTAACAGAGGTCGAACACGTAAGTACAGTCGTCGGGAAATTTTCGTTGCTTCCAACATCTCTACTTTCGCGTCCGAGGCTGATAGGACAGCTTCCGATACCTCTACGGTTAGATCACATGGTCAGCATTGAATGATCACAGAGCGAACTGTAAGAGAAAAACAAATTGAGTGGAAGCGGGGGAGTATCTTGAAATTTGTCATGTGCAGTGCGCACTGCCATCAAACTCAAATCACCCCGAGTCGACACTCGTCGATGACACCAGATATGCTGCTATTCTTCATTTATCTTCCTTTGCTTCAGAGCTCACTGCTTTCCAGGCAAGTGCAATTCCATTTTCTATACCGGCAGAGTAGGTTTTACCAAACGTAGATTATTTTCCGCACCAATATCCTCTACCGCGACAATAATTTCAGAGAAGTGCTGTAACTGATTTAACATCCGAGAAGCTGTAATGATAAAGTCATGCTTGCTGCGATTTAAAGATGTGCGTATTGCATCACTGTTTATGACGCAATAACGAAGCAAGATGCCACGAGCACTCCTGTAAGTTGAATCCCGACTGCCAGAACGTACCAAATGTAGGAGAGTATAAGAACGGGCAGTGTACACGTGGACAATTTCATGTGCAACTTGCAGATAAGTTCCGATGCCTCCCAGCCCTAATGCATTAGCAAAAAAAAAAAAAAAAAAAAAAAGTATAAGTCATCATCAGCGTTGGTGACTACACCCTAGTTCTTCAGCAATTACGAGGTCGAGCAGGTTATGAAGAAAGTCGTGTAGCCCTACGACGTCAGTTTGTGTTGCAAGTTTAAACAGCCACCTCTACCGCCGAAGGTCGCTTTGTACAACAGGTTCACTAACAGAAACATCACTGAAAATTAACACCAGAATGCACACGTGTGAACAACGTCCGACTGTAAAACATTTATCGACTATGGTAACATCTACCTGTGCAGCGTGTTTGAAAACTTCTGTTGACTTTGAAGACCTATGGGCTGGATTGCAGGTGTACAGTGGCCCAGGTACTTGCACTACACATTTGGTTAGCATAATTTTACTCCTTCACATTAATATTATGATTCTACATCGCCCACTTTGCGCCTGAAACTTAGCAGATAGACTTACCAGAACTGTAGACTATAGTAATTCTGCCTCATTCGACACCACACGGCTCATGTTCTGAATTCATTTTCCTGACTAACTCTGTCGTGTTCATTCCACTAGGATTAAATTATGCATTTATCAGCCTAATTATTTGCTTATTACTAGTCAGTGCGTGTATTTACCTCAAGCTCTCTACACCCCTGTATAATCACTGAAATAGTGTGACGAGATTAAACACGGCCGACAGCTGTGCAGGCTCTCTTTTAAAAGTAAATTGGTGTACAGTTTTCCACCAAAATGAACAAGGAAAGTCAATAACAAATGTAAAGGAAGAACCTTATGGCTGTTTATTGCACTGGCATCAGGCGCTTCCTTATGACGTGCATCACTTGCAACATAGGTTAACTAAAACTCTTGAATCGATATTGGTCTGACAAACACTGTATTTTATCTGCCATCGTACGTTGAGTGTTTACTTCACTTATCTGAAACCAATCAGAGATAATAAGACAAACATTTCTATGAAAAAAGACCCCCTCCCTTCTTAAATTTACTGTGATAACTGATTTAAGTTGTAGGTGGGAGGCCATTATAAAAAGGAGATGGTGTGATTTCACCCAGAACACAAAGTTAACAATCATGAAAGTCACTCTGGTGTTGGTTGCTGCAGTCTGCTGCTTCAATGTGAGTACTAACTCATTATAAATTTTGTAATTACAGAAAGTCCTTTGTTAAAGCTAGGTTGTTTTTATTTTAAAAATGTAACATAAAAGTTAAAGTGATCACAAATAAAGAAATAAACCAAATGTTAATAATGTTTAATGTATTATTTCTTCACTCATACGAAGATATATTAAGGGACTTGAAGAATTTTGTTAACTATCTACCCACTCTGAAATTTGAGATTTCTGTTTCAAATTTGTTGTAAAAATACTGTGTGGAAAATTAACAGCTAATATTAAATATGCATATCTCATTTTGATATCTTTAGCAAGAAAGGTGAGGGGGGGGGGAGGAAACAGCAATTTTAACATGTTAGTTAACATCCTTGAAAATTGGGGCCGCGGTGGCCAAATGGTCAGACCATTTGCCTTCCAACAAGGCGATCCAGGTTCTATTCTCAGTGGGGTCAGTCCCCGGATTTTTACATGTCGGAATCGTGCAGGACAATGCTGTTGTTCGGCGAGTTATCTCGGGTATCTCCCGTTTCCTCTGCCCTTTCATTCCGGTGCTGCTCCATACTCACCTCATGTCACTGCTCACCATCGCTAAAAGACATCGACGTTAAGCGCTGACCAAAAAATTTCTTACACACACCCTTTAAAATTCATTAATCATAGGTTAGTCTAAAATGCTCGAAATGCAGCGCACTGAACACAGAGCCTTGTTTTAAAAAAACCTATCCTAAGCATATAAAATTGGCCTGGTAGTTACAGGTGATACAACATTACAAGTGAATGTGTCTGAATTAAAATATGCTAGTCATTTAGTTGGCATGTATATTCTAGGCAACAGAGTTCCAAACCATAAGTTTGTAGCTGTGAAAGTGCAAAGAAACAGAAGAATTTCTTTTTAATTTAGTCCCGGCAGAGCAGTAAAACAGCATTAAAGAATTATTTTAATGTTTTAATTTAAAAATGTATACCACAGTGGTTTCTTAAAAAAGTAATTTTCATAAAGGTCTAATTAATATATTGCTACTTCTTAGACTTCTGTATGTAAATAGGCACGTGTATTTAAATCACAGTAATGTTCAAATTGGTAGTCATCTGAAACAATATTTTATAAGTATTCAGCTAGTCAAAGAAATAATAAAAACTACTTTTATTATTACTTTTGAATACAAGTTTTCCTACAGATACAAAAATGATTAAACTATCAAGGAATGTTAAGAACTTTGTATGGAAGTATGTACCCTGCAATCTACAAGACTGGAAAGGTAATGTACATGTTTATGCTGCAGGCAGTGCACGGTGCAGCAGTGGAGCCGTCCACGCGCAACTGGGAGGACAGGTTTGATGCAGTGATCCAGAAGGCGCAGGGAGAAGTGAATAAGATAAAGACGTGGGTGAACGACCAGAGCACGAGTCTGCAGCAGAAGGCAACCGCAGAGATCTCCAAGGCGTACCAGGTGGTGGAGGATGCCGTAACGAGTGCCCAGCAGCAAGGAGTGACACTTGGCATTGACGTGAGCTCGTGTGTGAGTAGCGAGCAGAGTCAGGTGGACACCAAGGTGAAGTCGCTGACGCAGTCGGCCTTCCAGTGCGTGACGAGCGAGCTGGACGCTGCACTGGACCTCGCCAACAACCTGTTGAACCAGGCAGAGGCGGCCAAGAACACGGTGGTGGATTTCCAAGGCAAGTTCAAGGACTGCGGCAAGAAGCACAAGTTTCAGAAGGAGAAGTGCATAGCGGAGGAAACGGCAAAGGCGGTGGTGGAGGTGGCCAAGGTGGAGACGGAGGTGGCGGGTTTCATCACCAAGGAAACACAGTTGTTTGAGGAGCTTCCAGCGAAACTGGCAGCATGCGAGGGCAAGCAGCTACTCGCGGCGGAGAGTGATGCCAAGCAGATGAAAAACGACCTGACGGCGTGTCTTGTTGGCCTTGGTATCCATAGCTAGATTCAGCAGAAAATATCCTGCTAACCAACTTCCTCTCTGTGTCTCATGTACATTTTTTACTGCACTCCACAATAAACTGTTATAAAAAACACATTGGTACTACTTTGCTGCAGTCATTTCATCTCTCTGCACTAGAAGTGTAACCTTTCATCCACAACAATAAACATACACCATTACTGCAGCATTCTTGAAGCCTTGAAGGCTACTATTTACTGCTACGCTACAAAAAATATTACATACTATCAAGTAAACAAACTGTTATGTAACTGAATTCTAATCAAAACAGTTTTAATGACATTAAGAAATTCAAAACTTTATGTTTTACTGCTATCAACACTCCATATGCACGACACAATGCTCACATGCATAAACCTGCAAACTTAATATATAAGAAGAAACTCCTAGTAACCTCTCACTTCTCGTACTCATCAACACTGCTACTGTGATTCAAGTTTATGAAGCCATTTTGAGACACCATTTTTAAACACTGCAAAATGTTCTTGACAACTATTGCGACAAAAACTCTACCACTAATTAAAGGCACATATATTGCAATAGCTGTTCACTTAATGAACACGACCACTCTGAATTATGCACAGGAATGAGATCTCAATAAGCAGTGTTCAACACCATTTTGTCACGTGTAGCTACTTAACATGAAGCTTTGATCTTCATACCACTTGCACATATTAGTCATACCAAACATTATTATATATTTTTTATTATTAAACCTAATGCAACATTAAATCAATATTTTGCCAGCAATCCGAGAATGTTTCAGTAGAATTCATCTACAGCAGGGGGTAAACACTGTTGTTACAGTGGAACTCCTGAATTACACTTCTCAAGGGACCAGTAAAATATGGTGTAAAATGCAGGAAAGTGTAATCTGAGGGAAGGTTATAATGTGAAATCATTAAATGGGACCAAATACAAACAGTGTAAATGGCAAGAAAGTGTAGAATCAGGGGGTGTAATTCAGGGGTTCCACTGTATATTGAAACAGCAGTAAACATATACACGACTGCTAACACACATTCAAAAACTAGGCCTCTACATGAGACAATGTAGTCTGGACAAGTACAGCAAATCCCAATATAACAATCATACAAGCTAGACCTCTGTGTAGTCTGCTTACGAGTTAACACAATTCCAACTTGAAAGGACAGTAGTTTAACATGCCAGGAACACACTTCTTAATTTTTCTTAAATGTTGAGGAGAGCATTTGTAAAGGATCCTGCAACCTGCACAGAGATAACAGATATATGGAGGAAGTGGAAAAGAGAAGGATGGGGGGAATAATAAGTATGGGCAGGCATGTAAAATGAGCAGTACTTATTTTCAATATTTTTGTCATGAATTAAACAGCTATAATGAGGCATAAATTACCAAATACAGACAATTTAATTATTTGATACATAAATAAATTTATGCAGGAATGTGGTTTCATTTATTTTTTGTTTAGATCACAAAATGTGCAATAAGAATATATTCACCCTTCAAAGAACACAATACTAAATGACCTTCTTGCATTTGTTGCCAAAAATAAATATAATGGCTCTTCGACAGCTGCAAACACTTGCATTTCTAGTCTTCATTAGTTGTCCTTCACACCTGCACTGCAGGTACAGTACTCATTACTTCAGATGAACAAAATGCCACTTGTCCACTGAAGGAAAAAATATTACAATACATTAATTCACTGAGAATACCTTGAAAAATCAAGACAACATATGTTAAACACAAAATTGATTTCACTAGTATAACAGCTATCTAACAATGCTGCAACAACTGCACGTTTAGAGTCTAGCTACAGTACCAACTCCAACAATATCACAGTTACAGATAATCTGAATACTTACAGTGTATTTACATTTGTTGTACTATAATACAACGTCTGTTTTGTATTTAAGGACCCAACACAAGCGCATGATAAATTTTAGTATATGTGTTTTGGCTGTTTCTAGAACATAATCAGTGATACAATTTACCACCAATATTTCACTGCTTATATTAAGACATTTCCATAACCAGCCCCTCGTAACTGGAACAGGGAAAACAAACAACCGAAGACTGCAGAAACACTTCATATCTGAATATCAACTTATGAAATGAAAAACAAGTGTTACAATGAAATAATGGATTGTAGTTACGCATCTACACTAACGCACATCATTAACAAAAAGTAACTCTTTTAATGTTCAAAAGTTAAATGTAATAATGAAAATTAGATTATCACAATTCAGAAATATATCACTTGTGCTAAATTGTGTGTTATAATATTGGTAAGTATTAGGAGGGGGAGGGGTGAAGGCATTGTAATCTACTTCAGGTGTCTTCAGTGAAAATAAGGTTCTCATTTAACATGGAAGTTAGGACTCTCTGATTAAAACAAAAATTGAAATTAACACACTACAATTGCTTGTAGATGGAAAGCTTCCATACAAAACAAATGGCATATGAAAATAATGAGTTACTGCAATATCCAATAGAATTTGCTGTGAAACACTGCTAACAGATGTACGGAATAACTTAATTTGCATGCTAACAAGATATAAATTCTATTGGACCACATGGGGGTTTTTATCTCGCCCAGACAGACAAACACCACCATAGCAACATCTCGTGTGGTTCTTTCCTCACCAGCAACCTCCCTCCAATACAGGAGATTCTCTTGTCATATTTTCCAAGGGAACTGACAAAAAGTTTCAATACACATGCACTTTAATGAACAGAACTTAAAAAAATATACATGGATTCAATACATAGAGATTCTACTGTAATCTCTGCAAGACATTTGCAGCCACACATGCTGCAAGTTGTCCGAGTGCTACTTTAACACAATTAGTATCTAAAACACAACACTTTCCCTTAGAGTGTCAGCTGCAATGTACCCATTCACACTGGAGCATAATACGTAAATAGTCTTAATTTTAGTTTTGTGAAACTGCTGAAAGTGCTCATTCATGAGACTGTCAAGTTGAACTGATCTCAGCTTGTGTCACTTATTTAATTAGATACTTGAACATATATTTTAGTTTAATATTTTTTAAACTATCCACTTTGCGCACCAAATAAATAATCACTACAATTTAAAAGCTACGCAAAGTGTACTACACCAGTTATTTAGAATGTCTTATGATGTCACAATAACCACGAAAAATAGGTATGGTACTACACAAATTCTTTCTGCAATAAGTTTAAAATTTCTTATAATGACAATATTATTGACTACTGTATTAATGTCTTACAATGGGAGATGTTCAAGTAATGTCCAAAAGCAAAAGTGGACACCTATTATACCTGTTTCAACTACACACGGGGAACTGCTGGGTTCCTACACATCTAGTGATACAATAGATAGTATGAATATCTATGCCACAAGCAATGAACCTATCTCCACTGATCAGAACCACCGTCGTAGAAGAACAGGTCTGGACACTCGCCTGGATATTTGACTCCCTTGTTGTTTGATTGTAGTTCACCAAGTTACCGAGAATATTGTGCTTTATTGGCGCTGATGTTAGGGTAGTCGGACTAAACTCCGCCCACTTCCTTTCCGCTAAGATAAACAATTTATCAAAACGTATTTTTTATCAATTTATGAAATACTTTCTTCGCTCACAAATTAAAGAAAAGGCTCCAGCAATCATTATTTACTTTATAAATTTAACAATGGAAAAAAGTGGACGGAATTTGAGTCCGACCGCCCGGAAAACAGCACCAAAAAGTACAACATTCTCAGTAACTTGAACTACAGCCAAACAACAAGGGGGTCAAGCAAAATACATTGGTAGATAGACGAGTGTCCAGACCTGTTCTTCTACGACTGTGATCAGAACCTACTATTTATAGCCGAGGTATGTCTGTGTTTTGCACGTCAACAGTTTTGCCATTTTTTATAATCAAATACATTTGAGAACAATACTGGACACTGTTTACCCTACTGCACTGTAAAAGTCTGTGACATGCATACTAGCAGTTTCTAAGACAACTGAAGTTCAAACAAGCCATGGAATTAATATTTCTGATGTTTACAATGGACTGACAATTGAACTACATCCTGTTTCTTCCCAGTTACAATGCATTTTACATGTAAAACAAAAATATTGATCTCTCAGAATATGATAGTGGTAATAACAGTAATTTTGATATGAATAATGCTAAATAAATGTAATATTATTGAATCTTCGTTTATCGGGAATAGGTTACATCATCTAGAAAATCAAATTTCACTACTGCACTAGCGATGAGAAATTGCATAAACAAGCTACGTTACAGCCTGTTACATTTCAACAAGCAGATTATGTACTCAGACACTTAAGTAAATCGCAGCCAAGTTTATATTCCATGAAGAAATTGAAAATTATATATAATTTCAGAAAATGAACAGATTTTGGTTAGCTTATTTACAATGGAAACAATCCATCAAGCATACAATGCTGCTATAGAAAAAGAGAACAGTGATTGTAGCATTAACAGTTGTTGGTTGAATTGTAGCCTAAACATCACCTCCATGTCCAGTATTATTCTCTATTGTATTTGTTACAATTAACGGCTAAGGGCCGTATCTATAAACGGCTTTCGAATGACAACCAACTGCTATCCCCATAGAGAAAGCATTGGCCAGCAGTTGGTTGTCATTTGAAAGAGGTCTATAGTTTCGGCCCCAAATGATTATCTCCCTAACGGCCCTAAGTGTGCACTGGGTTCTAATTTCCATGTACAGTACTGATGAAACAAAAATACTAAGGGGCATGGCCTACATGAAGCTGTTAAAACTTTAGTCTTCATAACAAAATATCTAAATAACTAAGAAAAACATTCAGAGTAGCATACATTTATTACTTTAATGCTTAAGAAATTTTAAGTTGATGCATGGTGAATCCAAACATAACTTTGCAAACATGATCAGCTCTAGTTCTTTAATGTAAGTAATACATTTCTCAATTAAGTATGTTAATTTTTAATGTGAAATACAGTAAGTAGTAATTTTTACATCGCAAAACACTTGAACGAGTACAAAATAAACTGATCTTTTCTTTAAGCCAGGAAATAAAAGCAACACTAAATCAAATTATGACAAATGATACACAAAAACAATACAAACAAATTTATCAGCCAAGAAATTTTAAACATAAATTTACTTCATTACAGTATACATGTATATAATTGGCCACGTAACATGCTGTTCATAAAATTGGACTCTAATATAATGTATAACTAGATGAACATGCAGCAGCCCCAGAGGGTATATATACCTAGTTCTCTTCTCAAGAACTTAGCTGCCACACATTGCACAGGCCAACAAGATGCAGCCACACAAGCCAACTACTGTACCTTGACATAAGAGGGGGGTTAAACTTGAACAAATGGGAATATAGCAACAATTAATAATACAAATACAGGATGGTATTAGTGCCATTGCACTGCTCACAATTTAATTAAAAAAAAAAAAAAAAAAAATACAAAATGCTTTCTAGACAATCCACAATGCTGTTCCAGGACCATTAGTGCCCTTTAAATGATTACATATATTTCTAACGACATTATGAATATAAAGACTGTACACATTAAAAAGTCTTCAAATAAGCTTAGCCATTTAATAAGATACCGTACAAACAATGACTTCTAGCCACAACTCATCTGACCAGCAACTAAGACACTGTTAATGTAATACTTTTACAACTCACCCCCCATACAGCTGTGTCTACCCACTATGTTATTCAAAATAGTAGCACAAACTTTTTAGGCATAATGGTACTGTAGAAAAATATTCTTGATAAAGCATTATCACTGTACGGCACAAGTACGTCAAAAGTGAACATCAAACTTATTAAAATTTATTTAAGTGATAATTTTTATGACATACCCTGAAAACTGTTCCGATGTTAATTGCACCGACAACCAACTAATTTTATGAATTATTCTGGAATGACTATCCCTATTGTTTCCCTGAAAACACATTGTTATGAGGCCCAGCAGCTATGATGAGTCAGAAACCAAAACCACCATATCAGCAAAGACACGACTTTGTAGCTAAATATTATGCCACCACGTTTTTTCAATGCCTTAAGTGCACATAGGCAGCTCTGCTTCGTGGTTAC